>JAEDXX010000268.1:0-106896 GCA_021725515.1 Epicauta chinensis
TTTCAATTCCACCAGACATAAACCAGGACTCTATACCAACCGTATCTCGTTACGAAAATTTTTAGCCCCAGGATATGAGCTGTAGAAAATTTGAAGCGCCAAGACACGGTTCACTCGCATTTTGCCCCAGAAAAAGATCTAAGCAGATAAGGCCATCAATTAGGGCCTTCCCAAAGGACAATGCATCTTCACCAGTCCACCTGACTGGGTTCATGGGGTACAAGGCAGGTATGACACATATTGTCATTGCCAAAGAAGAGCACTATAAGAACAAGACTCTTAGCAAAGAAGTTTTGGAGGCAGTAACACTTATTGAGGCACCACCTATGGTTCTGTACGGATTTAAGGCGTATAAGAATACGGTTAATGGTCTCAGGGCATGTGGTATAATTGAAGCAGATGAGATTTCTCCTATGCTAGTCAAGAGGATCAATGCCAAGGGCTGGTGGCGCGAGGACAAGTGTGTTGACACTAGGAAGAAGCTTAGCGACGAGGAGAAGAACGAGATTATGGAAAAAATGAAGAGAGACGGTGTTGTTATCAGAGCACTTGTTCACACACAAGCTCATATGATTTCAGCTATCAATCAGAAGAAGCCACACGTTGCTGAAATGCAGATTAATGGAGGATTGATTGAAGATAAGATCAACTGGGCTCTTGAGAAACTAGGAAAGGAAATTAGGATCAGCGAGGTATTTGGAAAGGACGAGATCGTTGATACTATTGGTGTGACGAAGGGACATGGGTTTACTGGATGCGTGAAGAGATTTGGTGTGAGAATACAGCCTAGGAAGAGTAGAAAGGGTATCCGAAAGGTGGCTTGTATTGGAGCATGGCATCCAAGCCGAGTCATGTGGACTGTTGCTAGGGCAGGTCAAATGGGTTTCCATAGGAGAACCGAGGTTGGAAAGAGGATTTACATGTTTGGTAACGGTAATGAGAAAATTAGCACTGAATTTGATTTGACTGAGAAGTTTATAACACCAATGGGTGGAATACACAAATATGGAATGATTAAGAATGATTTTGTTATGGTGAAGGGAGCCATTGTAGGGCCTAAGAAGAGGGTAGTTACCCTAAGAAAGTCATTGGTCAGGCGCAAGCCGGCTCCGAAGGTTGATATCAAGTTTATTGATACATCTTCCAAGATGGGACACGGCAGATTCCAGACCTCAGAGGAAAAGAAGGCCTTCTATGGCATTACTAAGCCAGAGGTATCTAATTAAACGATTATATCTTCTTACTCATTAGGTCTGTATAAGCTGTTTATTTTTGACCAAGTTTATCTACTTTTTGTACAATTCGCAAACTTGTTTCTCTTTGCCTCGGGTCATATATACTCATGAGGTCTGTGTATATCATTTTTCTTTGATTTAAATCATATGCCTGCGATTAGGCTGATTCTTCCGTCTTGTGGCAATCAATAGATATCAGTGTGCTATGTAACCATATGACGGAGATTATGTGAATACATATAATGTTACATACCGCAGAGTTTGGTTAAATACATGACATACTTTTTGTTTATTGAACCTCACTAAACTAATATTGGGAATAATAGGCCCTTGAATGGCAACAAACAATGAGACTAATATAAGTACAGGCATGGAATCTGAAGACTGGGCAAATTTAGCCATACTGCCACAGCACGAACAGAATCAAATGCTCCTAGATTACATGGTGCATGAAGGGCTGGGGGATATTGCTGCAGAGTACGCTTTAGAGGTAAATTTGCCTTTCAAATATACGTCCTTCCTGAGAAAGAGAACGATGATAAGAAAATCGATCGAGAATGGAGACATTGACAAGGCTATAACACTGCTTAACGATCTCAACATCGAGATACTGGACAATAACGTTGAGATGTACTTTTATATGATGATGCATAAGGCAACAGAGGATGCCAACAAATTACACGGAATGAACTTAGACCACAATGACGCAGAGTGGTTCAAAAAAACCGAGAGTATACTTAAGTATGTTAGGGAGGAGATTTCGCATATCCTATCAGAGCTTCCTGACCTTATGCTTCATATGGAGGACTTCTTGGAATATCTCATATTTAACTCTAAGAATTTTCATATCTATGACAAGCGCAGAGCTCTTGCAAACTACACAAACGAAATTATACTTGACAAATATAACGTTATAGAGAATAACCTGAAGACTGCTATAAGGGGGATAGTGTACGGTGAGGAAAAGCTTTCGCTCAAATATAAGTTCCCGAAGTTCAAAGATTCATTTATCTAAGCTTAAGCTTGCTATATTTTGATAATCTTGACTTATTGAAAGCAGTGTATGAGCAAAATACATAAGTGGACTAAAGCAAAGCAATAAAGCTAGCTACATACATTAAATCTTTCTCCAATTACAAAAAATTTTCTCATGATTAATCTCAAGCTTAAAAATATGCTCATAGGAAGAGGTGGCTAGAAACATGAACCTATCTATCGCCACTTTACGCTATGTATTCTACCTTAGGAATTTATCCTGCACAAACAAGGTAGTAATTTCTGGCAAAGTGCCAAGGAGAGAAAAAAGTTGTTTAGCATACGGGTCAAAACACATCCATGATCCAAATCCTACCTGAAGTTATTGGAGGTCTATGTTCAAGAATCTGGCAGGGTAACCGTTCAGCATGAAAACCATGGTACAACCTTGGATAGCTGCAGAGCCAATCCTTTTTATCAGCATCATCTCTTAACAAACGAGAGTAAAAAACAGGTAATAGGACAACCGTATAAATAAACAGAGACTTGACATTAAAATGTTGTATCACCTCCATATAGGTAAGTGTACCTTGGTATATCTTATAGGAACGAGAACAGCGAACTATCGCAATTCAAGATTAATAAGACAAGGGGTAAAAAATTTTCTATTTTTATACCAAGAAATTCAAGAAGTGAAATGCATGGAGAAACCTTGAATACAGATAGTGTGACTCCTGCACTATGACAGCTTTAATCAAGTGTTTTTGCTAGATGTGTACTGCTCAGTATATACAAATCGCACCAACAGCAAATATATTCCAGTTATCGTAAAAAGAAAGCAATTTATGGGTACAGCGCATATACTTTTTAAGATAGAGAACCTAAAAGGTGTTTTGGGTTTTGTCTATTTCTTTGGAAACAGTATGACCTTCCTCTTCACATTCAAAGTCTATTAAGAGGAAAGGTAGGCTTAAAAATTAGCAACAAACCAGGGGTATGATGTTTTTGTCAATTGGAGCAATAATGGCAGCATCAACTCTACGCAATATTATTTTCGAGGAGAATAACATAGACAAGGCTATAGACAACTTGAATAACATTTCGGCACCTGAAGATTATTTCTATAGTTTTTTTGTGAAAAAGGTTTTTTTGAACGATACCAAAGGAGCGTTTTTGGACTTGATTGCAAGTTCTAACTACCGCGATGCCTTCAAAATAGCCTATGCGTTTAATGTGGGAATGCAACTATCAGCTTTCGATGAGCAGAAGAAGATAGCAAAGATGATATACCCGATTGTTAAGAACGTATCCCAGAAATACTATGAGAACTCGTATGCATTTGGAGCGAAGAGCTCTTTTGAGGATATTGATGCGACAGAGCCTTATTTGAGGGATATACATCATGTAGTCAATCTAATTTACAATGGAGATAAGAAAGCCGTGAAGATATTTTTTATTTTATTGGATGGGAAAAAAATCTCAGCGATTGATTATATCGAAACCTTGAGGTTTTTGGGGAAAAAGGGAAATGGAAAAGCGCTAGGATACCTAGGAGACATCTTTTTCTATGGACTGAATGGATCCCCGTCCATAGACACAGCTATGGACTATTACTGGAAAGGGAAAGCCAAGGGAGATCCACTGTCTTACAACGGAGTGGGTAAGATTCTGCTCTCGGATGAATATTCTGACCATTTGAGTGCTAAGACTTGCTTTGAGATGGCTAGTAAAGGCTTTAGTGTTTTGGAAGCAGACTACAACATATACCTTACGTACAAGGATTACCTGAAAATGGAGAAATATGGTATGCCATACCTCTACAAGGGAGTTAAAAATGGATACCTTCCTGCAGTTTTTAGAGACGGTGAGATATATTTTAGAAAGGGATCCTGGAACTTAGCAAACAACAGATTTTTGCCTATTCTGGAGTACACGGATTTAGTGAGTGAACTTCAGGAAAATGCAGAAAAGCATTTTCGGGAGAAGAAGTACAAGTCATCTTTGTTAGCTCTTTTATTGGCAGGGGAGCTTGGCTCTTTGGTGAGTATGAGGAATGCACTGTATCTTATGGACAACCACAATCTCCTTGAGAATCAGGGCACTTATCAGTATAGGCTCTACATGCGCTTACTTCACTTAGGAGATACTAGCTACTTGTCTCGTATTGGGGACTGCTACTACTACGGCAATGGCGTAGAGCAATCTTACAAGGATGCCTTTGGCTTGTACCTGGCTGCATCGCTTGCTAACAGCAACGAAGGATTATATTCCTTGGCATGCATGTACGAAAATGGCTTGGGAACAGAGAGGAGCTTGATTTCTGCATTTAAATGCATAAATAAGTTTCAAGTAACAAACAAATTGTATTTGTTGGTTATGTATGGTTACCTTAGACTTTTGCTTAAGGCATGCTATATATTTGTATGTAGCCCGTTTGCTATTGCACTTGCCCTGGGTGGTGCTTGTGTATTCTATGCTTTAACGTGCATAAAGAAGCAATAAACATATTAATGTTATGGGATAGTGGAATCCCGTGTGTAAACTAGTGAGAGGCTATCTGAGAGCTAATAAACTTACCAGTCAGAAGTGTGTTATTGTTAGATTAGGCCCACTATTAAAAGTGGAGATACACGCTTAGTAGGCGCCCTGTGTCAAATGGAATTGCCCAAATATAGAAAGTTATTTAGAATCGCTATGCATAGATGATCGCATCCAGGCAAAAAGTCTGGCCATGCATATTTATTAGCTGCATATGGATGGTCAAGGTCACATACACCTCACAACCACTGTTTATTATGTACAGAATGTGTATATTAGCATGAATCTTAGTCTTTTATGTTTTCCAAGGTAAGAAACTTGTTTGCTGCATCAACAAGGCGAGACATACCAAATGCCTCATTTGCAATATTTTTGGAAGGATTTTGTTATCTATACAGCCTTCTAATATTGCTAAAATTCTACCATTTAGGATATTTCTGCTGCCCAACGTTGTGTGAAAATATGTGCCATCGTGTTTATGTTGCGTCAAACATCATAGATATTTTCACCGCATATCAGAGCTGCATATTAATGTGTTTTGTTAGTTTATAGATATCATAGATATAGTTGAATAACGTATCTGCAGAACCTATCCGATTTTACTTCTGCATTTTTTATCCTACATCTCTATCACGCACGCTGATTCAATCACAGTATTGTGCAAATAAGTAAAACGGCGATAAAACTGTTTTAGGTAATGTATATAAGGAAAAAATGTACAGTAAACAATGAATCTCTCGCTTAAACTTATTTTATTCTTCATTGCTATAACCTTTGGAAGAGATCACATTATATCTAAGAAGCCAAAGGGAATACGGATAATCAAGAAGGTTCACGATAGCAAGGAAGAGGAGAGCGATTCTAAAGGTGTATCCTTTGCTCTTGGCAGTTTGTTCTCGACTAAAAAGCAGGAATCAATCGAGAACGAAAATGCTAAAGAAGCTGATACAAAGAAAAAGAACGATGAGGTAGCTGCGATAGCCATTACTACCCATAAAATTGGCAAAAAGCAGGATAGCAAAAAAAGCGCGTCAACGTTTTCGCCTCCGTCAACTTATCAGACACCAATATCTGATGTCCTTCTGAAACCACTAAGCACAAACATGAAGGTTAGTAAAACACCAGCAGAATTTGAGGAGAAATTGGAAGAAGAGATTAAGAAGCTAAAGTTGATTTCTGATGGCTTATCGGAAAGAGTTAACTCGCTTATCACTCTTCACAAATCATCAAAGAAATCTTCTGCCAAACACTCACAACCACAAGAAGTGCTAAACTATCAGGTTATTGAAGTCGCAGAGAACAAAGGCACAAAATAAAAATCTTTATTAAATTTACTTGCTTTAGATTTTAAGGATCTATATGATCTCAACATGTAACCTTGACAACTATTATGATGATTTATTGGATAAACTCACCAGAGCCGATGCGCATTATTATAGGGTTAAGCTGTTTATGATTGTGAAGGCTCTTTAATATAGATCGAAAAGTTTATTTAGTACGTTTTGCTATTCTATTAAATCATAATAGTTTATTTTATTACAATGTATAGCATATTTTATTGATTGGTTGAATAAATTTCTCGCTTATAAATATCTCTGCGCTTAGCCAGCACTAATTATGTATGTTTGTTGAGAAATCTCTGGTTTTACTCACTAGATTTATACTTTTTAACTTTAGCTCAGCCTTTCATTTCTTCAATCAATCAACAAAATTCATTGGATAAGCTTCTCGCTATCTCACAGCTTAACTCTATGTGCATCGGTTTTGGGCTTTTTCTCTATAAGTTTTTTTTTTCATGTGGTTTGTCTATTTGGCAATAAATAACATCAATGTTGCCTCGGCAATGTCTAAAGGGATCCCTGTAGCATCATCTAGTATTGCTAAATTTCTGCTATACATAATGTAAACGCTGAAGCCCAGTGGGTAATGTTTGCTTGTATATTTCTACAGTATGATACTTTGTGAAAAGTCATCGATCTTCCTTCAATAATTGCTATCAATTAGCTTTCATTAGCATATAAGAGCATCGTATCAGAGCATATCGGAGCGCTGTATTGAAGCATATCTCTCGACATCCTCTTTAGAACATCAGTTGTAAGGATTTTGCATCTCTTTCTGACTTATGAATCAGAGTCTATGGCATATAGAATATAAAGGCGAAGCGAAACTGATTAACTAGAAGTTGTGGTTCTGTAGAATCATGATTATTTGCAAAGTAAAGCTTATAATAAGTTTGTTTGTGAAGCAATGATCCAGGAAAGACCTGTTGAGATGGTATACAAGCCTAGAGGAATGCAAAATTACAACACTCCTATAGATCAAATACAACAGACACCATGTTTTTGTTTGTTGATGTTTTGGACTGATCTAAAACTCACAAACAAGGCCAATGATGATTTCTTTGTTGTATATCACAAAGAGTGCTTGTATCTAAACAGTATTATGTCCCTTGTACATTACATGGTCTATCTATAACACCGCATGATACTGCAAGCGTATAAAACATCTTTAGGAAGAGGTGTAGTATGCTACCTGTAAATTGTGGTATAATCGCAAAATAGCGTAGAGTCATATTTAAAAGACAAGTAAACTGTAAAAAAGGAGATAGTGGTGTAATATCGTGAGTATTCTTGTCATTATACTTTATCTATTTAGATGAAATAAACCCTAGATGATTGCAAATTATATAGTGATATATGGTGTTAATTTATAATTTTATTCTATTTACTAAGATAGAAGCCTGTGATATAGGCATAGGAATAAAATTGAGCTCTATACAAGCTCTAAGATCACATATATACCTGATATTTATGTGTGCCCAAGACTCCTTATATTAAATCAAAGGAATCTTTTAGCTTCCTAATGACAGTCTAGCACACTAAAGGCAGCCATTTCACCAAAGCTCATTCCTATTGCAAGAAAATATATTGACACAATATCTTCCTTACTCCGGCATAAGTCTAAACCATTTCTGATCTATATGGATTCCGAGTTGCTTCATATTCAGGTGTTCTTACTGTTGCACATAGAGTTCGCTTTACTCGGCTATTATCTACTTAAAGGTAGATCTCTTTCCTTGATCATGTACACAAACAGTTTTGCATCTGTGTTTGTTTATGCAGTATAATATAAAATTGTCATAACTATTTTGATGTATATGGACTTTGATGTGTAAATTGATTTCTGTTTATATTGTTTAATAACCCAAGGGGCAATGATTAAGAATACACCTAATGTCTTTGTTTGTTGTAATGAGAAGAGATTTAGGAAAAGAAATATTTTGAAACTGGGATTTACAGTCCTTGGTCTTACTGTGTTATTTAGAATTACATTGCTGTTGATTTCATATCTGAAGTTTGAGATACCTAGTGACTGTATTAGGGAAGTGATATACAACTCGGATAATGGGAACATAGTACGCGTACATGTCAGCTGCGGCCATAAGAGTCCATTACAAGTATCAGGAAGGAATATAAGTTTAACTTTGCTATGCGAAAACATGAGTGTGCTTACGAAATGCTTAAAGGTTGATGTAGACAATTTTAGGTACAATAAGAATGAAGACATAGACTACATAGAAAATCTAAAAATACAGTACGTGGACCTTCCTTTGCTAGTTAAAGCTCTTCAAAAAAAGGAGGTTGTACTAAACATTAAGGCCAATATAAGGATCAGATTTCTTTTACTACCTCTTGTGTACAATTTAGATAGAAATATCCATTTCTCTATACCCAGCACAGCATCCAAATCTTTCATGCCCGAGATTCGAAAGGTTTATGTAGCAAGTAGCAAGGTCGAACTGCACTTGAGAATGCAAAATTTTAAGCTTCCTGATTGGCTTTCAATATCTCAGAAAACCTTCAGGGTATTCTCTAACTGTGGTGAGATTATTATACCCACTGTTGTTGTCACAAAGGGCGTCTTCGACCAGATAAATTCTTTTGACACTTTAAGAATAGAAATGAACACTACACCTCTATTTTGGGAGAAATTAATTTCAGTTGGATACAGCGAGCTCGTTGTTTGGACCATATATGATATTGAATTGCCGTTTGATATACACGGAGCGAAGCCTAAGGAAGCTGAATTGTTTAAACTAGCATATGCGAAAACCTGCAAGGCGAGTCCTGACGACTACACATATATAGTGGGACAAAACAACACAGGACGGTCATTTACCAATATGATTGAGTCCTGGTATGTAACAACTGGTGAGTGCAAGATAGAAGCAATCATCGGGTTATCGTTGGAGAGCTTGAAAATGATTTTTGGAAAAAGTTTTGAATTAGACATAGCTAAGGAGTTCTGCATCAAAATAGTTGCAGATGGAAGGGAAATCTGTAGGGCCAGTAGTGCACAGGGATATCAAAGGCAACATGGATTGAGCTCCATCTCTAACACAGCTATGGTTTTATCCTTCATGCCACCCCCTAATCCACTCTCTATATTCCCCAAAACTCTACATCTTATGATTGGAAATATGATTGTGGGGCAATATAAACCGTCGTATACCTCAAATAGCAACTTTAATCCGCTTTCTAATTTTTCGTCTATTGTATCGATTAAAAACACCAGTGACGGCTTTGAAATTGTTTTAGAAGATCATCTGCTACCCACAAATATATTGCTCCCCTTACCTACACTAGAAATCTATTCAAGGGTTTTTGAAGCCAAGATTTCTCCTTCAGGCAGAAATGTGAGAGCCTTGGTAAATATAAGATATAAGAAGGAAAAGCATGTTGATTCTATGATGTTTGGCGAAGAATTTGTTTTTAGGCTCGAAAGAGCCAAGTGGATACTAAACCTCAGGCAGAGTTATTTGCAAGCAATACCTGATCATTCACTCACCGAAGATATATACCAATTTCTGGAAAGGAGAGCGCTAAACAGAGAAGGTACCAGGACTCCTATGGCTACTAACAACGATACTATATCCTTCATGAAGCTTTTTAACGTTAAAAGACCTAAGGTATCTATTAGTGAGATGAAGATGGATCCAAATTTTACTATGAATTTGGTAGTACAAAATACAAAATTAGATCAAGATAATTTTGGAGAAAAACGCAAGCCATCAAGCCATCAGATTTATCTACGAAACTTTGCAATGCACTGTGCAACAATAGAGGAGATTGCCATTCTCATAACATCGTACAGATGTAAGAACATTATCAGTTTGGAAAAAGATATGAAGCTGGTTTTTGGTGATAATCCAGAATCAAGTAGCCCAATGGGTGCATTACTAGAATGGATCCAGAGCTACTTTTTCGCCGAGAGTAAATCAAACACCTCAGATACTTTTGAGAATTCTAAAATGGTATCTGGTGGATCCTTAAAAGAATCTAAAACACTTTATACATCCATTAAGCTGACATCAACAGATAGGAAACATGTGCAATTGGAATTAGCCTTAGAAGCGCCCGCAAAGCTCATTGGATTTACCTGCGATCCCATTGAAGTAGAAATGAAAGGAGGTATAACCGGCTTTATGAATGTTCGGATAGATAAGGATATCAAGGTACTTATCAACTTAGAGAAAAATATATTTAGACCAAAAATCACCAAAACGAAAGTTAATTACAAAGGTATGACACTGTATAAGGATTTGGAGACTGAGTCAATATGTAGATGGCTTACCAAGCTAGGAAATATGCCTAAAGATTGTATGCCATCATCTGGCCGTGCAAATGAAGAATTTCACGAAAGATCTGGTAACATGACTAGCAAATACGTCAACACACCTAATAAGGATATCTCAAGAATAGTGATGTTCTTCAATGAAGCAGTAGATGCCGAAGGAGAAAATGTGAAGGCCGGAGGTGTTGCATTCTTGCTTGATGGGGTCTTTAGAATTCTAATAGAAACCCTTGGGTCTATTTATGGTGATAAGGAGGTACTAGAACTAACCGCAGAGCTTGATGGTTCCCTGGACATTATATTGACTGATTGGATTTTGGCTAAAGATGGTGTGGGGCTATACTTAAAGATTCCAAAACAAACAATCATAGTGCCACTGAGGTCTGGAAAATGTATAAGTGATGTAAATGCAAAAAGATGCTATAAGATTGATAAAAATGTCAATAGGAATTTTCAAAAAGCGTGGTGTAATGTGGATTTAGGAAATATGAAGTATGAAAAATCTACCGCAACGTTTATTCGCAATGTATTAGATCAGCACAGTAAGAACCCAAAGCCTCTGTCCTCAAATTCAGCTGTAGAAGAATGCTTTGGGATATATGTAGCATACACATTATTATTAGGGAATGTGCCTAGTACAGACAATGGGATCATACCTGCCGTACCTTCTTCAGCACCTCTGATTGATCTGATGACCAATTTGTTTTGTGCTGAGCCCCTGGGTAACTGGCGTTCAGGATTAAGGCAGGGATACAGTATCTTCAGCTGGTACAAAACTCATAAGGCAAAATCGTGTTCTCAATCCAAAAGAGTGCTCACGGCATTTCCATTTCATCTTGGTATTTTTCCGCAGAAATTTGTTGAGGTCAAAACTGAAGATAAAAACGGTAAAGTTATGGTTTCTGTAGAGCTCAGCGATTCTCCAGGAAACACTGAGCTTCTGCTGTGTGTTTACACAGGAGAGATAGAATCTGAAGAAGAGATTGAGCAGGGTTTCGGAAAGGATACTGTGAATGTAACAATTCTTAATGCACATACACGCAGTTTGGGATTTAGCCTGAATATAACCTGTGCAGATCTAGCTTGGGAAGGAGCTAAATGCTTGGGAGGTAAGGTTCGCAGTGCCATTGCCGGTTTATTTAGATATTATGAGAAAGCAAGGGAAGGATTGATAAAAGTAGGCAATCAAATTAGCAGTGTTCCTGCAGATCAGGAAGAAAGTACTGCATCGAGACCTGCTTTGGATAATACATGTTCTACTAAAGAAGAGAGCTCTGTATCAATAACGTCTAAGATGATTGGAATGGCAAAGAAAGCGGCAAATACATTCTCTTCCATTAAAGAAAAGATTTGGGGCGGTAAAACCCACCAAAATCATTCAAATGATAGAGGAAAGGTTCCTGGTTCCGCAACCCAGCATGAAGCAAACTCAAACAGAAAGTGGTTCTGCAAGCTTCCCTTCTGTGCATAACTAAACAATTTAGAGACTACTGATATATAAGACCTACACTACAGCTTCTAGTCCCAATGAGCGCTCACCTGATCTGATATACCCCTCCAAAATAGAGATTTATGTTTCACTAACCCGACACTTATAAGGGATATGCTGCATGTTGTATATAAATATTATACCTGTGTTCACATTGATTACTTACATGAGCATTAATTAAATATATTTGGCTAAATTTTTCTGTCAAAACATGGCATTACCTTGCGATAAGTACACTTATTAGCTTTTGCGTCGATAATGATCTAATATATTTTCAAAGATCAATTTTAAGGTAGTAAAGTCATTTTTTACATACTCGTAGAGTCTTTCTAAGAATCATAATCATGTCTACGGGCACTTACAGTAACAGCATTATCGCTTTCTAATCATACTGAACATGGTCAGTATTCTAGTGAGTCGCACGCCCGTGCTCTATTGGCTTCCAGATAGTGCTTCATACATACTGTAATCTGTTTTTGGTGATGTAATCCAACTTTTTGTATACCCACAGCATTCTATTTACCACTAAAACTTATTGGAAACCTCTTACTGATACACAACTTTATCTACGCATGGTGCGCATTGGTTCTAAGCTACATTCTACCTATGTAGTGGTCATACGCCCTCTACTATTCCTTCAATAGTACCAACTTCACCTAAAGTCTAAAAAGGCTTTATAAGAAATGCAATAAACCTTAAACAGTAAGTTTCTCCACTAATATTCAGAAAATATAAACGTACCATTCACATTTACCCTAGATGAAAGCAACATACTTTGCAGCATGCCTCTTATGTCTTGAAACAGCGGTGGTTTTTTCTCTACCGGACAAAAACCAACTCACAAAGAGCAACAAAAAATTAGATAAAGGAATTAAAATTGATGCTATCGAGTATAAGAGTAACAAGGCTACGAATTCTCTAAAAACAAAGTTCCTTGGCGTCTCACGCCTCTTTTTTCCCCGGAAATCTGCCCATGATATAAAAATAGATAGAGATGTTGATTATATGCCAGCAAGGATAAGCGCTACAGAAAAAAGTCTTGACAGTGTTTCACCAACTATAGGATATATAGATGAGCGTGAAATGAAAGGTGTATCAAATTATCCATATATGACTATGAAACCTCTGAGGCAATTAGATACACAATGGCATGAGAGAGTTATAGATAGAAAAGGTTTTGGCTCGACACCAAGCATAACATCTGAGAGCAAATGTCAGGAAATCGGATGGTGCTATCAAGATAACAAAAGCATGGATGATCCAGATTATATGAGTATTGGATCCTGGAAGTCACTGCCCGATCTTACGTATGATGAAGATACTGTAGGGCTTAATTATCCTGGTCACAAAGCAAATGAAATCTTACAAAATCGGCATCGGAGTACAATGCCAGAAATAACATTGCCAACATATAGTAGGACCTCTCCAGATTTTACACCCAATAGAATTACGAAGTCTACCGATTTTAGCTCTAGAAGAGGAAGTCTTTACGAGAATGTAACACTTTCTAGAAGAGGGCGCACTTGTACTTGCAATTCGTGCGTTAAAAATACACGGAAAGCTTTTTATTCAAATATCTGTGATGGAAACCTTTCCAAAAATAACAAGGTTACATATGTAAACGTAGAAGCACCACCGTTACCAAAAAGGAACAGTACATACGTTAAAAGATCGGGAAACCTGCATCTAAAACACAAGATGCCTTGTTTTTGTGATGACAAGCCTCAAAAACCTATTTCGGCTTCTCCTCAAGAGTATAATGCTTCTATACTAGACAATGAGTATGAGCCGATATACTCTAGCCCAATTGATGCTATTACGACAGAGCAGTATACAGATGATCCAACCGCTTTTTTCCCTACAAGGATAACCAGGTGCAAGACATTTACCTCTGTAAAAGGACTCCAGAGAATACCCAGATCAGCGTGCTTGACGCACAGTAAGTCTGAGATACAGATACCTAAAATCTCTCTGAAGACTGCAAAACATTCATTGAAGAATCTACCACAATCATCTCAATTCTCACAAGACTACACAGTCCCTGCTTTCTGTTTTAGCTGTGAAGATCTAGGTGATGCGGAGTATCTGAAAGAGAAAAGCATGAATATATTACATGAACTCAGAGTATCTTTGGCCACCAATCTGAGATCATTGCTCACATCATATCTAAGATGTGTTTCAGATTGTCATCCAAATGATTACAAGCTATACAAAGAAATGGAGATTATGCTAATAAAAAACAAGCTCAAGTTTCGACAGATGAAAGCGTTTAGCGATCTGGATCTCTGGATTGACCTAGTTGAGCCCCAAGAAGCAAGGAAAGGTAGGTTACAAGCCATAAGGCATGACTATTACATGCTATGCGGCAAATTTGGATGGACACCAACTATGATGGAAATAGGTGAGTTTATATCTATACAAGAAAAAGCAAATAGCCTTTTGGAGAAAGGATATGGATATTAAATGTTTCTGGCAGAGATCAGGTAATCATTTCACAATACAGTGAGAGGTTTGATAATGTGATTAAAGTGCCCACAGGAGGCAAAGAGTCGATGAACTGGTTATAGGGAAGAAGAACATCAGCTAATAGACATGGCCACATGAAATAATGTGAGAAAGGTACTCACCATACACCCTTAAACTTCCTAATATGCCAAAGCACTTAGATTTGCACGACTAGCACCTAATATTTCCACGTCGAATTTTGTGCTGATATGCAAGCCAGGGTCAAATATTAAATGCTCTTATCATAAGCATATGCGTTAGAGGTACAGACTAAGGTCTAAATACACAAAGATAACAAAAAATGAGCCCAAAAAATAAATTTATCATGAACATATGTGAGAGTGATAAGCCTACAACATAGCTCCTGGAGGACACCTAGCATAAAGAGCTAGGCTTATTTTTGGTATCATGCAAAAATAGCAATATTAGATCCATTTGCCTCGGCGGGGCACAAAGCTGATGTATACAAAATTGTATAACATCGGTTTAAGGCACTATAACTGCATGAAATATAGTAGCAGTATATAATTAGGGTCAATAACTATGTCGTAACACCTGAAGCGCTCTATATAAGGGCTAGCAATCACTCCTTCACGGTATGTATAATAGATTTCAGCCAGAAAATTTGTTTATCCTGGCTCATAAGATTACGAAATATTTTTGAGCCCTGAATGGCTAGGGCTCTCAAATCTGTTGAGACGATCATGCTCAATAATTTTACCAAGCAGTTTACCATGGAGGAGATCAAGGATACAAAGCAAGTTTCTATGATTTTGAAGGACGAAACTTACTGCGTGAAAGACCCTGTAGCATACAAAATACCGGGAACCAATTCTGTTTTAGTTCTTGGTGAGATAAAGCAGATGTTTGATGTTGAAGCTTTGAAGAAAGCACTTGAGAACAAGTACAAGAAGGTTGACTGCACTGACAAGGATGATGAGCAGGAAGAAGAGGAGAAGATTGTTGTTGATGAATCGAGATACAAGGAGTCTGATTTAGAGCTTATAATGTCACAGGTAAACCTTCCCAGGGATGAAGTTTTGAAAGCACTCGTTGAATCTGACTACGATGTAGTAAATGCGATGATGAAGCTAATGCAATAGGCAATTCAATGAAACGGGCAGTGTGCGTTTTATTCCTGCGACATGAGGGAGCTCATCAATAAACCTTATTGATTGCAAATAGTCTTATTTGCTGTCCACAGACTAATGTAGCATCGTAAATCAATATTACGTGCGCTTGTCAATTGTACAAATCATGGCAGCTCGATATATAACCGATTGCATACAGACTAGCTACACCTCTATTCAGGAACTATCTATTTATAAGTTGTTGGTTGTTACAAATGCTACTCCCTTCAGTCGAACACGCACTCTTATAGTAGTACAAATATTTCTTGGTATCTAATGATAGTAAATGAAAGCCTTCATTCCAAATTTATTCTTCTCTAGTAATCACTTTGGGCATATACACCTTGTGATATTTATTTAATAGACTGTTGTAGTAGCCTTTTCTTATAGGATCCATTATACAGAGCTTGCTAATAATCTCTCTTCTGTCTGCAGTTGTAAACGCCTCCTCTAGTTTAAGCAACCAGGCAAATGTAGCTTCGCTCTCAATTTCGAGGATCTCATCAATAAAACTAGTGTCTTCTTTTGCTTTACACATCAAAAACTATTTCTCATATATTGTAGTTCTGAATTCCTTACAAACAAAATTCAGTTTGAGGTATTTTGTAGGCACAGTCTGGTCATGAATCAACAAATTCCCAAAATCAAATTGTATTTTCCCGAAGAAAGGCTCTAAAAACTTTACTACCATGTGATCTGAGTAGATTTGAATGTAAAACTTCTCCTGAAGCCTTTTCTTCTCTCTGGTGAGAAAAAAATAAAACCACAAACCTTCGTCAAGAGGATCTGTATAGAGAGCATCAAGTGGGTTTATAAAGTTGTTGTGATACAAGGATGAGTAGTTGGTAATATCCCTTACTTCGGCATCCCCCAAAACATTCCGTATGTAATTCCAGCAATGAAAATTTCTTGAATCGTGTTTTAGAAGAAAAGTTGTAAGCTTTAATTCCCTGGGCAGATGTTCTTTAAGCTTGTGTGGGTAGTGCCTCATAAGATATATTCTGTGGTACCATGTAGAGTACGATTTTATGTTGCTTTGAAGTGCTTTTTCAATTACATCAAGCTGGCTATCAAAATCACTTGGATTATCATTAAGATAGTCCTTCAGCTGGTTCCAGATTTTGTAGTCATCAGGTACAAACTGTAGCAACTTCTTGTTTCTCTCTATGCTCTCAGGCTCTGCCTTTATTTCTTCTATAGATTTTAAGATTGCAGTGTCCTCTGTATACTCACCTTCTTCTATGTTATGAATAATCATAAGGGAAATAACAATGGGTAAAACATATACCGCCAAAAACAGGGATGTCAATAGTGCAACCATGGGCTTCTAAATGACTATAATCCAGCTTTAGAAATTTGAATGCTCATAGTGTATCAGTAATTATGATTAAGCAAGGCAAGCGAGATACGGATTATTGGTAACAACTGCACTATATGGCTACCCATATACTGAGATAAACTCGGAATGCAGAGATTACATACTCCAAACTTCGTGACGTACCTGGCTCTATTCAATTAAGCATGCATTTTACATCTATACACGGATACGTAATTTATCTTATCAATTAGATATGTCTGCTTTTCATCTATACACAAACACAGGCTTTACCTCATTGATTAAATATTTGCTCTACATCTATACATGCCCTTTTCTCTCATATTAAGCTTACCTCTTATAAAATATATCTTATCTATTAGTTGTGATGCACATGCTGTTATGATTTTTACCCCATATGGACCGTATCGAAAAATTTCTCGAGCGCCGAAAAATAAAGAACAAGCGCAGAGTTATATATCATGGCAAAGAATATGAAATAACAAGAGAAGACGTCAAGAAGATACAATTGTTTAGATCTAAAAATTGCATCGACCCGTCATTTGATCTCTACAAGGCTCCAAAAATAGATTTTAAGAAAAATCCGCTTGAGAATCCTATTCCGCTGAAGCAAAAGAAAGGATTATCTGAGGCTATAGAGAGACACCTAGCCAAGAAATGGAAGAATAAGGTTTTCAAAGAGCTTCCAGAGCCTGAGGATGTGAATGTCATTAAGGATATGTGGGAGGACGAAGGAATAGATAGCTTATCTACCTTTGAGCATGTCGCATATGTTGCAGCAAATGAACCGTACAATGGCTTACTATCAGACTTGAAGTATAGCAAAGAAAGCTTGGAGGAAAACCTATCGAAAATCTACCTGAAACAGTTTGAACCAAGAGAGCTCAAGACCAAGACACTGCAAGAGCTGTTACCCAAGAGGGTTAAGCGAGAGACTCTTGGAAAATTCCCAACGGAGCTGGCACGATACTTTAAATTCACCAACTGCTCTGTCACTGCTATTTCTAGAGACACAAAGTACCTTGCAGTTGCAGAAGAAGGGATTTTGTCAGTATATGAGATAGAAAAGTTTATTAGGATACTTTGGGTCAATATGAAGGACAGAATTACTAAGCTAGAATTTGGAAAAGGCACTAGTGTGTGTGCAGCTGTTGGGAACAAGATTGTTGTTATTGATGATGTGTACAGTGGTGAGTCAATTTCTCAATTAGGCGAATTTACATACGAAGAATTTGAAATTTGGAAACCTAGTCATTTTGCTGACGAGGGCGAGGTGAAGGACAGACAAAGTATTTTTGAAAAATGTACTATCATAAAGGCCAAGAACAAGTACAACTGCATAAAAGTTCACCAAAATGGGAAATATGTCGGTGCTATTAACGGAAGATCCATATTAATATACAATCTGGAAAGTAGAGCAGCACTATCTCCATTTAAGGTCAAAACCTCGATACCGTTACAGATTAAATTCCTCGATGATAGGTCAGAAATAGCTGTGTCTACCTCAAACTCCCTTATTGTATACGATATGATAGAAAAAAAGGAAGTTGTTAGGCGTGCAGATGTTGGGTTTATACTGAGCTTTCGCATCAAGGGAGATTTGATTTATCTTGTTAACAATCTGAACAAGATTATGATTATAGATTATAAGAAGAATTATTTGATAAAAACCTTGCAGCAGGAAGAAACTATGAGAGATATTTCTGTGCATCCAATCTACAATCTTTTTTCAGTGTCTGCGATTAAAGAGACAGTGCAGTTCTACTTTGAGAGAAAAACTGACGAGATAGCAGTTACAAATAGACTCAAGGAGGGGCATAGAACCCTTTCATATCATCCAAAACTTCCATGGATTTTTACATCTATGAGGAATAGCTACAATATGTACACTTAAGTGCTATAGAAAATAATTATAATAAAAAATCTTCAGTATGCGTAAAGTATAGTTGTGAAACTGCACTATGTGTATATAATATATCACTAATGATTGAGACCCTTTTAGTGAGTACTGCGGGTTGCATGTCCCACTGGTTTGTGTCTGGAAATGTATGGTAGTGTAGTATCATTTAATAAAATTTACTGATAGATGTCATGGTGATTACATAAACATGTGTAAGTCTTTTTAGTAACACGTTTAAGTCTTTGTTATAACATGTGTAGCTATTTGCAATGGATGCTTTGTCACTTGCATGCAGAGGTGTGCCATTGACCAACATATTTTGCTTGTCGCAACCTGGCAAGCTGTGATAGTCAAATCCACATCTAATCAAAATTGATATAGTAAAACATTTATCATCCTCGAGATCCAAGTCTCTATCCAGCAGCCTTGCACTGACTCTGAGATACATCCACGTGCTGTCATACAGGCAACCACCATTCTTTAAATATCTCCATTATGCAAGCATCATCAAATTATGACTGCAATGATCAAATTAATCTCCAAATATGAATGCATTGATGTGCATGGAGGGTAGAATCCCATTCGACCATTTTTGGTCTTCGTACCTGTGATGGAATCCCCTTCAGTATTTAAGATAAGATGTGTAATATGTCTGTATCCATATCTAATGCATTCATGTCATACGCAAACGCACAAAGTACTAGGCTGTTTCATTCTCTCGTATAAGTGTAAATGATTGTAAAGAAAGTGTGCAACGTAAGGTTACATCAAAAATTGATGATATGCACTTTTACCTTGCTGCAATCCAAATAGTCATATCGGATTCATTAAGCGAACCCTCTGCCATATACAGCTTCACCCTACGCTATGCGGATATTGGCCGAATGTTGATGGATTTGCAATACTCTATTTGTGTTTGTTGTCTCTAATCATTCTGATCTTTGATTAGGGTAAGGTGAAGCTGATCTGGGAATATATGATTTGAATGGAGGCCGCATTGGTCTTTTACTACATTCAGTGTATGTTTATTGTATTCCGGAATTAATTATTTGTATTTAAACGCATGTTATAAACAATGTATGCATTGAGCTAGGTAATGCAGACAGGTGTGAGGCATACTCACTGGTGTACCTGCTAATACATATTATTAAATCAGTTCATATAGTTTTGACTTGAAATATTTGCTATATTGAAGCAGAAAAAGTGGTACTAATGATATTTGCGATAAGCATATATTTTGCTGCATAATATGTAATGCTATCTCATGCGCAAAATATCATCGCAGTTGGATGTATAGATGTTGGCTTTCTGCATATGTTCCTATGTAAGCAGTCCATATTAATCTATGAGAATATCGATACAAGTGGGTGTGTCGCATAACGTTTATCCGTAATTCAGACCTTACAAGCTTAATTCGATATACAACAACTCGTATGCCTATATACGGACGTGGGTATGAATGACGCTCTGTAAACACAAATTATAAAATTTAATCCTATCGCTTGATTTTAGTCAATATGCCCAAAACCTGAATCTGTTCCACTAAACCTGTATTTTATTGATTATTTCTCTCCTTTTGTTGCTAGACATTAGTTCATCAATAGCTTCCCCGATGATATAGTATTTCAAATAGTTACACCTGCCTCAGCCTCTCTCCTCTGGTATGACCATTGTTATGATAAACAATGTGTCACAATGCCTCCTCTTCATAATAGGAAGATTACTAGACTTGGTATAAATTTCAGGTAGAAACGAAGATTTTCTGCACCACAGGAATACTTCTACGTCAACTGCATTAACAGTCCACGACATATTAAGCTCGTTTTATGGCCTGTTTTGTTTTTGATGTGTTTTATATTTATTACCGCCTTTCTTCGGTAGCCAATTATTTATTATTTTTGTTTGAGACACTGCATAAAAAAAAATTCAAAACACCCCTCAAAAGAAGCCTGGTAACGCAGGAAGTGGTATTCCACGAGAGAAGCTGTCATGGCTTAAATTTTTTAGTGTGAATAAGGATGGAACCGTTAAGATTGTAGGGGACTCGTGTCCTAATTGTGGGCCTGGGTATTTTATGGACTCGCAAGATGACAGTGAGAAGAAATGCCGAAGATGCTCTTTTTCGCTAGGAGAAAGTGTTAGTCAGAGAAATTAAATAGTCCATTTGCCATGATTCAGCTGTTTTTGTTTTAGTGTTATGTGGAGTTTTGGACTTCGATGTTAGTGTTTAGAACCCTAGTTATTTAGAATCCTGGGGATGCAATATGACGGCAGCTTGTCTTACAGATAGGTGAGTCACCTCACAATCCGACAAAGCAAAGAAAATGAAAATCTGCATGTCCCACAGGGGATTGATCTATACCAAATGCTACATAGCAATGTGACTAAAGTTCTTGACTGCCTAAATCGACATGATTATTTATTAGCACTTGCCTAGGCATTGCGGGAAGGGTATAACCAAAGCTCTAATCATTTCTAAAAAGTCCTTGTATACGCTTAGATTGACTTACACCCAGTGAATCACGGCTATGCATACTTTGACCCAGCTTGCCAGTCTAAGAATATTATAACGAAAATGGAATAAACTAGTTTATGAAACAGCTTCATAAAAATACGAGTTTATTTTTGGATCCTAGCTTCACTGCTGGAGAGCAACTTACTGGTCTATATAAAGGATACCTTGCGATTACTCCCTTGAAATTAACATGCATATGGCTCATACAAAGCCCTCCGACCACATTTCTCTACAATGTTTGTTTGCTATGACTAGGGTTACACAACAAACACTGTATGATACGCACACCAGTTTAAAAATAATCTCTTCTGCCAGGACCTTTTTACCCCAATGAGTGAAATATCTGAAACGGAAAAAGAGCAGAACACTAAGGACCATCAGTCTGATACCGAGTCAGATGAGCTAGATATAGATTCCGAGGACTCAATGTACAAGAAGGAAGATGCGCATGTAATACAAGCAATTATAAATACGATGTCAGAGGAGGAGCTGCAGCGATACGAAACATTTCGCAGAACTGGATTTCCAAAAGGACCAATAAAAAAGTTTATTAACAATGTGATTGGACAAGCTGTTAATCCTAATATGGTCATAGCAGTCAGTGGGCTAGCGAAGGTTTTTGTTGGTGAGATGGTGGAGACTTCTAGGATTGTACAGGCGGAGCAGGGAGAAGATGGACCTCTCCTACCATCTCATGTCTACGAAGCTTACAGGAGGTTATATAACCGGATGCCTAACACTAAGGTATTTAAGAAAGCCCCATGGGATTAGGTAGAGTAGTCGCCACCTTGCTCCCTAAGAATGATAGATAAAGACTTTTGCGCTTATCCCATATACACATGTTTAGTGAATATATATAACAGTTGTTTCCATACATAAGGATTTCATTTAAACCTCTATAATCAATGCATGTGAAGCGTGATTTAGCTGTGCATCAGCAAGAAGCTTATATGATTGATGAAGCTATTAAAGCAATACTATTCTACCTATGCACTATACACTCATAGCTTCAATTTATACATCAAACATTATACAACCATAATCCTGTCTTATACGTCAACACCAGTCAACAAGCAATTACTCTAGAGTCGTGATCTCGGTTTATACGTCAACACTAGTCAATAAGCAACCGCTCCATAGGCATAATCTCAATTTATAAGTCATCATCAGTTGATAAGAAATCTCCATAAATACGTATAGCCGCTGACTACATGCACAATCCTGTTAACAGCACTCATAATAGATAAGGAATAATGATATATCAAACAACAAATCCTTGCCCCAAAATATCATTAATTAGGATAAGATCCCTATAGTAGATACTTCAGGCTATGTGAAGATGCACATTATGGGAGTAAGTTATGATATTGTCTGGAGCAAATGCAGTTAATAAATATATGGGACTATTTTTTAGGGTCTTTACATGGCTATATATATATAATAGCTAGCGCAATATTTCACAGTAAATAGCCTCATATTCTACAATAATAGTGTATTTTGCAATGGTAATGCGACATCCTACGATGCATAGTGCAACATCCTACAGCAGAATATTTCATAAAACGTACCACAATATTCTATGTTATAGCCAACTAATAGTGAAAAGCTGTAAAGGGCAGTAGTTTATTTGAATCCTCTCCTAGGTTTCCTACCTGAGTTATCCTTTATAACTGAGTATATGATCCTAAGCGCATTCACCCAGACGGTGATATTCATAATGGTTTTATAAGTCTTCTCACGACTTCTGATATCTTCCTCAATCTCCTTGATTCTCATATTGGTCGTCTTATCCCACTTTTTAAGGAGCACAAGTGCAATTTTTATATTTTTTGTAGTTCTTCGATTTTCCTGAAGTGTACTGCTAAGTTTAGCAACTTCTAGAGAATGTCTTTCCGTGGATGATGTGGCCACAGTATATAGAGCACGAGCTACAAAATAGCTCGCCTTGTGTAACCTACTGCTAATCTCCCTCCTGAAGTTAACAGCCAGTGCTACTTTATTCCAAATGACTTTTCCTCTGCTTAATATGGAAGAACCACTAAAAATCACTATGACATTTTTTACTTCTGTGTTCTTCTCCACCATCTTCTCTACCGATACTGGTGGCTGCTGGAGATTGTTAGGTGCTGGTACGTCATTTACGTCAAGAATTGCAGCATAGCACAATAGACTAATGAAAGTAATGATATTTGCCATTTGTTTACAAAGTTTGGCGCTATTTATGCTTTTGTTGAAACAAATTTGTTCGTATAAATGTTCTTTGGAACGTTCCATGATCATTTGTTGTTTGTGCGCATTCAAAAACGCAAATTATGCCAGAAAATTCAGAAAATTGCTTTTATTGATCTTATCACCTATTTTATACATGTATCACATCGTAATTAACTGATATCATGATATAGTATCTACGCGTAAAATGAAGTCTTTACGTATTTGAAAAACAAAGATGTCTCCCCAGAACCGATGCGCATTATGCTTAGGAGGGGGTTTTGGAAAGTTTATTCGGCAAAATTCATTAATGGGCAAAGATGAATATACTAGGTGGTATATTCATGTAGTATTCTCCTACTTTCATTTGGCTTGGTACAGTCGCACATATAAATTTCCTAATTTGGCAGCCCACAAAATCAAGACTGTAAACACAGGCTAGCAATAAGATTATGTTCATGCATATACAATGTCGAGTTATAGTTTTTGAGATTCCATTTGTATTTTCGTGGGTTTCAACAATGCAACGATGCTAATATTTATAGAATACGTGTTATGAATTAGGTATCACTTATATATTATTGAATAACAATTATGCTTTTCTTATCAATCAATAAGATTTATTAAAATAGACTTCACGCTGTATCACAGCTTTACCCTACGCATACTGCGTATCGGTTTCGGGTTATGCCTTTCTCATAGACTTTAGTATAGCATCTATAAGGCTGTCCATTGCAGGATTGTCAATAATCCCAGTAGTGAGGCAGCTATGGCCTGAGAACTATATTGACCTTGTAGCTTTTTGATTATAAACGTGAATAAAATACTTTTAAATACCTTTTATTGCAAAGCGTTTAGTTTCTCCTTTTTTGTTTGCTATATGGCATTAAGTTGAAGTTATAGTTGCCATCATGATAGTAGAAACCAAGTCTCTCAAATTGTATTATCTCACCTTCCTTAACTTCTGAGACTCCAATTTCTGCCAAGGCATCAATTTTGCATATCGAGTTAACATTGAACTTCTCTACTAAATCTTCAGTCTCCTTATCATTAAGCAGATTTCCATATTCATAAAGAGTTACCTTGATAGCTCCACGTTTCGCTATCCAGCTAAGTTTGTTTTTTGTTGACTTGTAATCTCCTTGCAGATTGAGATCGAGATTCACGTTAGTAATTATGTTATTCTCACCGTAGGTTATATCACGCACAATTGCATTTCCCCAGTTCATAAGAGTTATCTCCTCACCCACTCGAATTGCCATAGCATCCTCCTGTGATATCAGTATCTCTTTGCTGTATAATAGCCCTTTGCTTCCCAAATCAGGTTTCTTCTTATGCTTAGGCACTTCTTTAGAGAGTTCTTCAGCACCTGAAATTTGCACAAGAACACGGGACTCTGATATGACACACGAATACCTTGTAGCATTGTCATCCGCCTTCTTCTTGTTCATTGCCCAGATTTTATCCCAAGAAATGATATTTGTCTTCTGTGAAGCGTTTTGCATTGTAATGTAGTCCCTCAATACATCAAAGTCCATTCCTAGTCTCTTGATTCCACGCAGTGTTGCTATCCTGGGGTCATCCCATCCAGTAACAAACCCATTGTCGATATAGAACTTTATTTTCCTCTTGCTAAGCAATGTGTTTTCGAAATTTAGCCTTGAAAAGTCCTTGATTTCCGGCTTATTTGGTAAATTGAGATTTTCTATGAACCAATAGTATTGGTCATTCCTATCTCTGTACTCATTTGTTCTAAGACTGAGAGTGACACCTTCCAAGCTGTCAACAATTGGGCATGAAAAGTCGTATGTTGGAAATATTTTGTATTTGCTACCTGTGCTATGATGGGCCACTGAGGAGTATCTATATATGACAGGATCTCGCATAGCTTTATTTAGATTCCCCATATCAATCTTAGCCCTCAAATTATTAGGCCTGCCCATTTCTTCGAACAACTTCAGATTCTCCTCAATACTCTGGCTTCTACATTTGCTTAGTATCCCGTTCATACGTTCGCTTCTCATCTGCTCTTGATCTGTATTGTCACAGTATGCCTTGCCCTCTTTGATGAGAAAAACAGCATAGTCATGTATTTTGTCGAAGTGATCGCTGGATCTCGTTAACCTGTAATTTCTTATCTTCAACAAAGCCAAGTCTTCAAGAATGGCATCCTCATATTCCTGCGATTCTTTTTCGGGATTAGTATCATCAAATCTAACTATCAATTGTCCATTTTGCGATAATTGCGAATTAATAAGCGCTGCCTTTGCGTGACCAATGTGTAAATAACCACTGGGCTCTGGAGGAAATCTTGTAGTGGCTGGGTTTACACCCTCCTTCTTAGATTTGTCACTTTTCTCTCCCAGGTTTATGTTAGAGATCCTTGTAGCTACGGATGATGTATTATAGAGCATCATATACTTCTTGTTAGACTGGAACATTTTCTTGTAAAATGCCTTAGCGATCTCCAAGTTGCAATGTTTATCCTTCATAAGCTTAGGCACCAATACACTAGAATACATCATCGAGAACACTAAATCTTCGGCCTCAGGGGTCAGGTTTGAAACCTTAGGCTCTAACACAGCAAGCCAACGCTCCAACTCATCTTTCGATGCACAGGTGCTAAAATTTTCAATTATATTTGCAGTCTCTCTGTCCAATACCAATAGCTTGGCATGGTTCTCAGCAACTGGCTCTTTTTGATACTCTTTCTGGTGCTTCTCATGTAATAAAAAATTAGTAAAGCTTGGTCTATCGGCTAGCGTCATAAGGGTAAAATTTCTCTAGATACAAGGACTAATTACGCAGATCAAACATCATCTAATAACTGATATCTGCAATAGTCTAAAAGTGTTAGACAAGGTTTGCTAGAGGTTGTAAACTACAAGCAGCAGTTAAGGTGCATATATGTTCCGCTGATATGGGGCGAATTGTTATTAATGTGGCTAATAGAAGACATCTCTTATGTGTATGCTATCAGATTTGTATAGCCAAAATAGGATATTATATGTTGATGTAAAGATATGTATAACATTGTAGTGCTGACAGCTATGTTAAGACCTGATATGTTTCCTTTAGTTAATCTGGGTTTGTCTATTCTATCGCTTCAATTGACCAGAGTATTTAGTAAACTTTGACCCTCAACTAGTGCATAACTACCTCATAATCAATGCGCAGGATAAAACCATGAATGGTGAGAAGTTTAGTTAAATAAATTTGATTTTTTCTAAACCTCTATTATTGCTTCTTAGCCTATTGTATTAGGAAACCACCTAAGTATCCTACAACTTACTTCTAATTATCATCTTTATATTAAGAAACCATCTCGGCACCCAATAATCTACTCTTGTTTCATCGTCTTCATTATATATGTCCAAATGGAGCTATGTTCATCATGTACCGCGGAAAAGTATAGTTCTGATACATTAGCTACAACTTGTAAAACAATACACAGGTCCCAAAAACCAATTTTTCCACCCCATGTCAAACGCGTCCTTTTTAGATTTTTGCGAAACACTAGAGAAGATTAGTCTAACAACAAAGAGGTTGGAGAAGCAAGAAATACTTACTGAGTATCTATCACATATTATTGACACAGATGTTGTATCATTTCCAAAGGTTGTAGTTTTGCTCAGCGCTACACCATTTCCTGAATACTACAACAAGGAGCTAGGTATTGGTGAGAATACTGTCATATCAGTTATCTCTGAGTCCACTGGGAAGTCTGTGAAGGAAATTAAAGAGGTTTATGGAAAAACTGGCGACCTAGGCACAATTGCAATGACGTATAGAGTATCACAGCTGTTTGTTTCGAATAAAAAGATAACGGTTTCTGAAGTGTACAATAGCCTCAGACAGCTGTCCAATGAAAGTGGGAAGAAGAGTTTGGAGGGTAAAAAGAAAATAATGCTAGAGGTCATATCTAAAAGTAGCACGCTAGAGGCTAAGTATTTGGTTAGACTTTGGGAGGAGAAGTTGAAGGTAGGTTTGGCTTTGAAGACTATATTAATCAGCTTAGCTCGAGTGTTTCAAGTTAAAAGAAATGTGCCAGATTTAGAGAAAGTTGTATTCTCTAATGGGGAAGAAAAGCTCATATCAGAATCAAGAAAAAAACAAACAAGCATACTCCATTTTATGAGTGGCAAAAGAAGAATGCTCGGAACTTCACCTCAGGTTAAGTTAGAAAACACTACCTATAAGTTTTTTGGCCAAGAGGCCAACAAAGCTATAAATGGGGATAGAAGCAAGGAGAGTCATGCAGACCAAGAGTATCTTAAATCTACATGCAACTTTTCTGGCAGCAATCATATTGCAAGTAACAACAAGAGTAGTGAAAGCGACACGGTGGACAAGCATATTGAGATATCAACTGATGATTTGATTTCTATGGTAAAATCTGCATACAACAGGCAACCTGATTTAGAAAAACTTGTAAAGGTCCTACTCATCTCTGATATTCGAGATTTGCCCACTAGATACATTTTAGAGCCTGGAATACCCGTAAAGCCGATGTTAGCCCAACCCACAAAAAACTTAACATCTGTGTTCAAGAAGGTTGAGAGCAAAAGGTTTACTTGTGAGTACAAGTATGATGGCGAGAGGGTCCAGATCCATAAATACAGGAATGAGTTTAGAGTCTTTAGTCGAAACTCTGAGAATCAAACTGAAAAATACCCTGATCTTTACAACGAGGAATTACTAAAGCTAAGCGATTTTATTATTGATGGCGAGGTTGTAGCTTATGATTTTCAGAACGATAAGATTTTGCCATTTCAAACTTTGTCTACAAGAAAAAGGAAGGATGTTAAGACGAGTGATGTAAAGGTGACTGTACGCGTCTTTGTGTTTGACCTGCTGTTCTGGGAAGATAAAAGTTTATTGGATCTATCTCTTAAAGAAAGAAGGGAGATTATGGAAAAAAGTGTGAAGCTGTCGGATAAGTTCTCGTATGCAGAGCATCTGGACTGTGAAACCATAGATGAAGTTGAAGCCTTCTTTAGCAAAGCTGTCAAGTATGAATACGAGGGTATAATGATCAAGTTTATGGACAGCCCATACCTCCCCTCACAGCGTAGTAATAGCTGGATTAAGCTGAAGAAGGATTACATAGACACTATAGGAGACAGCTTGGATCTGGTAGTGCTAGGTGGATACTATGGAAAAGGAAGACGGACTGGAAACTACGGAGGGTTTTTATTGGGCGTGTATAATGAGGATAACGAGACATACGAGGCTATTTGCAAGATAGGCACTGGGTTTGATGACAACATACTGCGGATAGTCAAAGAAAAGATAAATGCTATTATAGCCTCTAGCCCCCCGAAGGAATATGTTTACCAAGAGAATATAGACATACCTGATGTCTGGGTCAAACCTGAGCTTGTTTGGGAGATAAAGGCAGCAGGGTTCTCATCAAGCCCAATTTACAGTGCTGGAGCCTTCGATGGAAACAAGGGTATTTCTCTTAGATTTCCACGATTTATACGAGAGAGAATAGACAAGAAGCCCACAGATGCTTCCAGCACATCTTGTATCCTAAAGATGTATTCTGAGGCAAGTGAAAGTGAAGAGAGCGATTTATTTAACTGATATCTTCCTTGATGTCATATTGGTGCACAGAATATCCCTAGGTCAATGGAATGATAGCGCAGAGTTTGTCTATACGTTACGGCACAGCAATAGATCGTTTATCTCTGGCCCATGGTGTATTGATACGCCGTTTATTTCTTTTTTGATATCATAGTAATACACTGTTTGTTTCTATGTTAGTTTACTCTACCACTATCTGTCTTTTATCCATATCATATTCTATCCAGTGAATATACCTGTATTATACATATTTCCATATACCACTACCTTTGGCGCGCTTGTGATGTTTATTTGGGGACATTATACCGACGAGCCTTGTCATATCTGCTAATCTAGATCAGATAAGCTCGGCAAGGCAATAATATCTGCGTATACGTACCTAATTTACAGCTTTGTGTTTTGTACCAAAATGTATGAATTTTTTACCCTTAAATGAGCAATATGGACTACTGCAATACAACTGAGCAATATTCCAACATAAATGAGAGAGAATATTACAGGTCAACGTTTACAGCAATTCCAAAGAACTATAGGGCACTAGGGGCCACCAACGTTCCTTTCATGGTGAACCTAGCCTTAGAACGCTTTGATGAGAAAGACATTCCAGTGTATAATGATGATATCGTAAGGTGTGCTGAATGCAGATCGTATCTAAATCCATTTGTAGAGATAACGCCCCCAGGTCTCAGGTGGAAGTGTAATATCTGCTTATCAATAAATACCCTAGAGTCAGCATTTCCCACACGCACCAGGATCGCTGCATACGAAACACAGGAATTCAGTCCCCGAAAAAATGCAGTCTATAATTCCACTCACTTTGAACGGGGAGAGCTGAGAAACACCGTATATGAATTAGTCGCACCAGCCTCGTACTTCCTAAAAACTCCAAACCCACCTGTTCTATGCTTTCTTATAGAAGCAACTCATGAATCTTTGAGTCACTATGTGCTTTCATCGGCCATCCAAAGCATATTTGGCGCTATAGACTCTAGTGCATATGACTCCAGAGCTAGGATGATCTTTATCTTCTTCAACTCGGCTGTGTATATATTGAAAAAGCCTTTTGACCTGATTATCATCCCAGAGCCCCTTCATATCCCATTTTTCATAGAAGACCAGATTAAATTTTCTCTTGATGAATCTTTGGATATAGGAAGCCTGGAAAGTGTCTTCTATGAACAAAAATGTATAAAAAACAGCTATGGAGATGCACTGAGGGTTGCAAATGAAATCTTGAGTAGGACAGGCGGTACGGTTATATCATTCCTAAGGTCTGTACCAAATGAGGGCCTAGGAGCTATAACGCAGCCCAGTGAAAGCTCATTCAAGACCAACAGTGTATTTTACAAGGACATGTCTTCACATTTTGCGAAAAAATCAATCTCAGTAACGCAATTCTTGTTTCCGAGCGTTAATTTGGAGCTTCCAACTTTAAATATCCTGAGTAAGTATACAGGCGGGAAAATATTTTTCTATCCAAACTTTGATGGAGGAGATCCCGTATTCAGTACAAAACTCAGCAGTGATCTCTCTGGATTTCTGGACTTAAACACTGGATATGGTGCAGTCTGCAGAATACGAGCAAGCAAGAATGTATGTACCCTAGAATATACTGGGAATCTGAACAAGTGTAGATCTGATCTGATTTTTTCAGCAAATTACCATCCTCCCCATAGCTTTAACGTGGAATTTGAGCTTGTAGATGATCTAAAGGCTGATGCCACATGCTTTCAAGTAGCAATCCTTAGAACACTGAGGACAGGAGAGAGAAGAATCCGAGTCCTCAACTTCTTTATAGATATTGTTAGTCACTCAATATACAATTACCTTGATCCAAGGGCCATAGCTCATTCTCTGGCCATCAAAGGGTTTTACCAGGAAGCTCAGAAGAAAGGAAATGGACGTCGATACTTGAACAATATGCTTATCAAAATATCTAAGAGCTACATGGAAAGCTCAAATAACCAATGCATTTTACCCCAATCCTTAGAGACGCTACCGCTTTTGATGCTTGCTCTGAACAAGACTATCCCCTTCAGACCTGTTTCAATGACACCTATTGATTTTAAATGCTATTACACCTATATCCTATCAGTCTCTTATCCAGAGCTTGTTGATATTATAATATACCCTACACTTATAGCTTTACACAGAATACACGAATCTGTACAGCCCCTGAATCTAACAATCAGTTCTTTAGAGCACGATGGATTATATTTGCTAGACACTGGAATGACAATATTCTTCTTTGTTAGACAAAATTGCAACCCAGCACTTTCTGACCTTCTCTTCGATCCTCAGGTAGGAACGTCAAGAATTATTTTCGAACCAAAAGATAATGAGTACAGCAAAAAAATTGCTGATTTGATATATCAGCTCCGTAAAGGCAGGTTTATTACTCCGTATTACGTTTTAGTGCGGGAGAATGAGAAAGCCAACATTCACAAGGAGATTTTCTATACTTACTTTGTTGAAGACAGTGTTTGTAATGTTGGTGCGTATGCAGATTATATGAATATGCTGTATGAGAAGGTCAAGAAATAAATGTTTTGTACAATTACAGGTGCATCAACACGCATCCTCTGTAGGTAGATTACTGATAGACATCCTGGGTAGCTAATGTACAATTATTAGAGACAATCTGTTAGAGTATAGAACTATAGCAGCCATCATAATCAGGTGCTCAGCTATGCCTATATCTACTGGAAAGCACCATTATATTCAGGTGCCCTCAGCAGGTTATCATACTCAGGTATGCACAATGTTCTTTCTGGAATTGATACACAAAGAGGTTTGATGCCTATTTATCACAGAAGCTATATATGTATACGCACTAATTGTGTTCCTTCAGTGATCATTTGCAAAAACCTCTAAGGTCAATCAATTTAATAAACTCCATCCTACTACCAAGGTTAGTCGTCTTTTTATGGTGGTATAATAAAGACTAGAATATATCAGAAATGCCATATTAATATCTAGGTTAATAAACATGCATGATGAGTAGATATAGCCTGCACAAACCATAGCGAAATAGATTTAGCATTGTGACAAAAGCCTCCTATTTAGGATATCAAAGAGCAGCAATGTACGCTCTGAAGTTTACATGCACAATAGGCGCATATTGTACATGACGCAAGTCTAATTTGGTAATAGCTATATTCAAATCATAAAAGCAGGTGCTGCGAGATATGTTTTGTGCGCATACCTAGCACTCGCACATCTTCAAACTTGCCATATATTGGCACAATCAAGGATCATTCTCTAATTTTTGACAAGTTAGAGGACATCAGCACTATCAATAAATTTATCTAAATCATCTTCTGATTTATGTGTGCAATTGATAACACGTATCACTAGATCAGGAGTGTGATCAGATCGTAATACATATGATCATCAAAAACTCTGGAAGCCATAACAATGCGAGTGTCCTGAGGACACAAAATTGCTGATAAACTACCGATTACATTCTTTCAATCCACAGTGCCAAGTTTTATTTCAATATATCTATCACAGTTTATTGTATGAAACCAAGGTCTGACTAACTAAATTACAAATCGTATTTGCATTCTGAAAATAAAATCCTGGAAAAGCCTTGCTATTTGTATTTTACACTATAATCTCCCTATCAAGATTGTATATCACTGCTAGTATGCAGCCTTAATTGCAAACTCAAATTTTATGTTATATATCAACCGATGTGTCATTATTTCTGCTATTATCTAGAGTGTTAGAGTTGCTTGCTGGTCTACGACATCAGGATTGCTTGCTACTCATTAATTTTAAGTCTATCTCTTAGTGGTACTGATTATTTCCATCAAGTTGGAATATGATGACGTCAAAAGTTTCAATATATTTGATGTATGAATATTTCTAACTCAGTAATGATAACTCCAGCGATTATAATGAGGCATTTATTAAAAAAAGATTCTTTCAATGATTTATACCCCATAGCTCACACATCGTTTTTTTTTCTAAAGTGTATCTCGAGGTATTCTTACAATCATTTAGTTCAGCGCACATTGCATTTAGATTTATATTTCGATAATAGCAATATTTTTGCATCTCTTGCCATCAAGATAAGCCACCAAGAAGTTGATACTATATGACAAGTGTGCTTTGTTTGTAGTTTAATTACTCACAAGTTGTAAAATTTAATATGAGTGAAAATGCACATGATGGAATTCGGGTCTAATTTATCTCAATATGGAAGGCGGAGTTATTATGTAAACAATGTGAATTTATGTGATATCTAGATAATTAGCTTAATTCTACATTTATTTGATGTTTCCATCTTTTTGTGTGTGTTATTTATTCTTGAACTTCTGTGTCTCGTTATTTACAATGTTTGCAAGAAGTAAAACTGGGATGTCGAGTATCTCACCATCATCTAGACCCAGTATACTCTCCTTCACCATGTTCTGTGAGTCGCTATCTGAAACGTCAGGATTGTATCCTTTATTCAGCTTCTTGCGTTTAGTGCTTTGGCGCATGTTCTGAAACCATTTTTGAATCGAACGTGGGTGTATATTGATTAATAATCCGAGATCTATTATAGTCCTTGTTGATGGATACTGAGAGATTGAGAATATAGAGTTTAAAATAGATGTCTGTAGCGCTGTCTTACGCGTCAATCTTCCTACTTTTATGCCCTTTTGCTCATATTTACTAAGTTTTAGTATTCCAATGGCTGCTTCTATCTCCTTTGTGTTCATTGTCAAGTCACTTTCCTTCATTTGGATTGAAATAGGGTATTCGTTTAATTTTATACTTTGCTTTCTGTAAATTAAAACTTTTATACATCATCGCAGCGAAGTATTGGGTCCCATGGGCATGTTTACGGCAGTTCTTGCGTATAAACCTTACCAGTCTTGCATTAACATCTCAATTCCTATTCTAATAAGCCAATGGTATATATTCACGCGTTAATAATCAGCACATGGTTACCATAGTTTAGCAATGGTCAATCATAAAACATTAGCATACCATATATCTTCCAAATATGACATATTGATACGCACTGGCTATGCAATTCTCGACATCTCTAAAATTACTCTAAGTTTTTGTTAATCTAATATAAATTAGACATGAGAAGCAATTTACATGTAAAAAATATTTACATTTGGCATCGCTCAGTACAGGAAGATTTTATAATAATCTATAGGTGACGACATAATATAGAGCCGCAGATGTAAAATAAAACAACGCACTGCCAAGGTTTGCCCTGCATTACCAATAAGAACTGAAACAATACACGGAGGCTCAAAATTCATTGTTGATTATTTTGCTTATGTATTTAAAGCGATAAACAAAATTTGAACTTAAGTTGACTATTGCGCAGTATGGGCAATCCAAGACACATCAAAAATATGACTTATACATGATTGCAAGATTATAGACAGTGATGCAGAGAACATAATATTAGCGTAATTTTTTACTTACTGTATTTCTTTGATGAAATATTATATCACATTGACCATCATAGCCAACTCTTGTTTGATAAAAATTATTGGGGGCAAAGCCGAGAATACGATCACTGAGCGTCGAGCTAATAATACGCCCGTCTGATATCTTTCCTTTAATCATAGCTTTTACGGGAGTCAGGATATGAAAAACTGCAAAACCAAAGGACTGCATTGTAGGATCATATATGCATCTGTTATTGAACAAACCTTGTAGTATTTTTTTGTCAAAAATAATATCCTCCTCAATAGAGGCAAGATGTAATAAATTAAAAAACTTTTCTATCTGATAGAAGAACAAGGACAATCATAAATATCAGAAAAGGCCATACAGATTTGACCGTATAATAATCAAACCTAAGCATTCGGTACCACAAATGAGCATGGCCATACATCTGGTGATCTCTACGCTAGAGCAAGTCATAAGACTTTTGGCTGGCGAGTTAATGAGGTTGATGAGCGTTGGTTCAGACTTACAGTATATCATCTGCTACACAGCATTAATTCTTATCGTTCTAACTCATATCTATAGATAAAGAGTTTCTGTAGAGTAAAACAAAAGAAGTAGTATATGATTATTGTGCAGTTTGTTTTATAATGTCTATTTGTTCTTGTTTCACTGACCGAGAATGCCAAAACAGTTCAAAAAATATCTTAAAGCAATCAAATACGAGTTAGACTTAATTTATTTAAGAGACATCCATACGAAAGAAAAGAAAGAGAAGATTGGTGATCTGATGCGTATGGCAGACAGGACCATAGAGGTTAGTGAGATACCTGATAAGTATATAAAAGCATACATCAGTCAAAAAGACAGATATAGGCATCTTTGCGATCCCGAAATAAGTATAGATACCGAGATAGAGAGTCATAGACAGCATGTTGAAGCTCTGCAAAGACGAAGTAAGATACAAAATATGAGCGATGGGGTCAGAGACATTATTGAGATGACTGACTATATACAGCATCTGGTCGACCTCCAAAATGAACCAATAGATAACTTGAATGTAAGAATGAGCGAAAACCTTGAAAGAACAAGAATTGCTAATGAGAATATAGGTATGGCTATAAAAAAGGCATCCAGAAGAAACAAAATCAAAAGAATACTTGTATGCCTCACTGTTTTTGTTTTTGCTTGCTTTTTCGTACGTGTGATCTATTGAATGTTGGAGGTAGAGGTATTTTGTACATTATTTGATAAGGTCAAATTATTTACGAATCTTCCGGAATAAATTCCATTCCACACGATAGCTAGTGATTGATAGCACTAGATTCTGGGTTTACCCATAATCACACTACAGTGTGTACCTAGATAGTGCTTCTAGCATACACAGGCCTGGGATTCCATTTGTTGTACTTCAGTATAGCATGCAGCTGTGTTAATCAACCAATAAAGTTTATTAGTATAAACTTCTCGCTATCCTATAGCTTGACCCTACGCATGAAGCTATCTTAATTTTCTTTCATTGCCAATATCCCATGAAATTTGGCCCGCCTAAAAAAATCCATCTCCCCGAGGAAATACAATCAAATCCAAAATACTTCGTACAAAAGGCACTGATAGACGAAATGGCCAAAAAAGGCACCCCCCACACATCTCCACACCATAAGGGAAGCCCTGGAACCGCAGCGCACTTTCACACAATCTATTTATTTCCCTGTAACCGAGTTCCCGAATATCAACTTCATAGGCCTATTCCTAGGGCCGAAAGGTAACGCGTTGAAGCAGCTTGAGAGAGAAGTTAGAGCCAGATTATCCCTCAAGGGAGCATATCTTAATAATTCCGATCTTCCACCACATGTATTTGTAAGTGCAGTGAGTCAGCAAAGGCTTGATAGCGCTTGTGCTGTGGTTGAGAATCTTATTGAAGATATTGTTTTTAGCTGGGTTTGCAAGAAAAAGGAGAATTTGGATGCTGAGACTGAGATGTCAGATTGGGAGAAGTACTATGTCTGGTGGTGTTACCATAACTCTTTAGCTTAATTGCAGTGCTTTCTTGTAGGATATTTCATATCAGCCCAATCCTACAGAAGATGCATTTGTTGCTTTATGAATCTAATGCTGATAACCACAGACTATAAAGCACGGCTCATATTGGTTGTTTATATCATTCAAAAATGTTACATCTTTGTAGTTTGTAAACACGCAGAAGCTATATAAGCTCTGTTTACATTTTTAAATATACGATACCTGCATACGCCATGTTATTGGGCTTTGTATAAAAATATTATTTGCCAGCAAATTTATTACAGTGTCATCATTTTTCCATATTAGTGTTTCCTGAGTATTCGCCTAGCAATTCACGAAGCTTTCTGTCTACAAGGAGTTGCACTTCGTGAGGATTCAGCACCTTAGTTGCATCTGGCCCATTGATGGAACATGACAGTGCCATCCCCAATGCCATATTGTAGTTCTCGCAACGAAAGTTTTCCAATATCTTTTCCGTGTTTCCTGAGTCCTCTTCAAATTCAAGATGCTCCATAAGGGATAGCGACAAATAAATGGAGACCAGAATATTTTGTTGATGTCCAGGATCAATCTGTGTGGAATCACAAGACATGCCTAACAAGCCATACACCTGGCTGATGATAGGTATGCGTGACAAATCACTTATTCTGCCGACTAATCTCCCCCATACGATCCACGTGCTCATTAGTAGGCATCAAAGATTTTCCAAGAATCTCTCGTACCCCAAAGCTATAATCAAAGTCTTTCTCAACAACGAATGAGATGTCCTCAGTCTCTATTGTGTCTTTCTTCTTGTGCTTGCAAAGGAGTGCTGTCCTCGTTATTATGTCTGTCAAAAACTTCTCGGTGAGTAGCTGTGTGTTTTTTATCACTTCTTTATCCATTTTCTTGTTGACAATCTGTAGAAGCTTTTTTGGCGACAAGAAGTGGTTCTCAATATTCATGGGGTAAATGCTATGGGGTATATAGCTTAGTGTGGCAATATGGATACCTGAAATTGCTTTTGTATAGGTGAAGTGTAATAGTGGAACTCATAATTAATGCACATACATTGTAGGACTAAGCCTTGAACGGCGAAAAGGTTGTTTAATAAATTTGTTTAAGCAAAGGGTAGCAATGGAATTGCGAGAGATTAGGAAGATTACAGCAGGAGGTATGACAGGTCAGGAAGGTAATGGGAGTAGAAATTATAGCTCTAAAGACTTTGTCTGGAATACACATGGGAAACAAATTTATAACACAGAACCACATAAACACAATTAGTGCCATATAGTCTACTGATATGACTATACAGGAATTAAGTAGGCTCAATATAGCTGGATCAAGTTTAAAAGCCGATATATTAAAGTTGCGGCTTAGATGCAAGATGCCCAAGCCAATATCACCAAATGATTCCACAATCCTAGAGTCATAGTCAACACATACTGAACGAGCACAACGCCAACATACACCCTATCTACATTTGATCTATAAAATTCATAATCACCTTTTATTTATATCATTGATAGAATATCCACCCTCCTCGCACACCTTACGCATCTCCTTAGCCTTTGCACTATCTTCTTCAATCCTAATTCTGTACTTTTTGTCTCCAACGGACTCTACAAGACGCACTCTCCCAAACTGCGAGAAGAAAACTGCCACGTCACCAAGCATCTTCCTCGTCGTCACTACCAAAACTGTTTCATCCCCATCCACCGACTCATAAACGACTTCCTCGTCTAGGAATGTGAATATCTCATTTTGTACGACAAATCTCGACCCAGTTTGACTCATAACAAACTGGTGCGAGAATCTGGACTGTGAGGCATCCGTGTAAACGATCTGTCCTACAACACTAATGAGCTGCCTCGTGTCATCTATCTCGAGGCTCTTCACCGAGCTGATGAGTGTTCTGTGTATCGGCTGAGGATGGCTTGTTTTTATGTCGGTTGCAAAATGTGAGGTGCAGACCTTGAACGTGCCTGTTTCCCTAGCAATAATGAGCTTGGAGGAGTCAGTGTAGAAGTCGCTTATATCGTCTATGTTGTTGCAAAGAGTGTTGTAGTAGCTGGAGATGAAGTGTGTGTTTCCGTTGAGGAAGTTGCTTGTCATTGGGGTAAAAATTTATGGGGATAAATAGGCTTGTCTGTATTTTCTGACATGTAACAATGTTTTAGATGTAGTATAGAGAGGATGTATAAAGGGTGAACAAGACGTAAACTAATGACATGAATTGACTAAGATTTTGACTAAATAAAGGTGTGAAGCAATTGTGGATATATTCAGAGCAAATTTAGTTGTACAAAGAGCTAACATATAGTTGCACAGAAAGCTAACTGTAATTGAATTGCAAAATGGAGGACTAAACAGATTTAGATAAGAGAAAAGTGATAATAGCATATACAAGCCCCAAGAACAAGGTCTAAATAGCTTAGACTGCCGCCAACGGCTCTTGGCACTAAAGCTGGTGGTACTGCTACAATACCTATTTTATTATTGATGTTATCTTGACAGTGGAATTTAGTAGCTCCAAGGGTTAATAGAGGATCCCACAGATTTTCGCAGAATGTCTATCAAATCTTCGCAGAATGTCTATCAGATTGTTGATGTTTATAAGCTAGGGTGAATTTATTTAAATGTTTTAGATTTAAGCCAATCACAGCACAATGTATCGATTACAGCAGAGTTCATTCATAGCCATTGACGTATAATATTATTAACGTACAATATCAATGACCACATATCTACCCATTACATATCACTACAGTTTAAATCACACATCCAACGAAATCAACACGCTCAGAGCTAAGATGCACGTCAGCATTATATTTAACACACTATATTTATTTCAACAGCTCCACAATCCCAGTCCTCTTATCATAGAAAATAACTTCCTCGTCCTCCAGCTCCAGTAATGCTTCCTCGAGAAGCTTGTTATCAGCTCCTGTGCTTTCTGCTATTTTTCCCAAACTCATGGGGTGCTTGACGAGGTCTCGTATGGCCTTCTTCAGGTCCTCAATAGCCCTGAGTCTATAGTTACTCTTCCCAGTGGTAATCATCTCCATGTCTATCTTTCCAGTTCGTGGATCTATGGCGTACATAAGCATGCTCTCTTTAATGATCCTCGTGGCCTCTCTGACGTCCCTGGTATCCACTGTCTCGCTGAACCTGACTCTAGCATGGGCCTCACTGAGTCGTATAAGACTCTCGAGCTGCCTAGTAGTAGCTGTAATGCTTCTACCGTTGTCGAGCTGCCTGAGATCAACGTAGGCATCTGTGAGTGCCCTCTTGCTCTCCGTGGTAAGCCTCGGTTTTATCTTCTTCGCCTCTGCTATGTATGCCTTCAGTATCTCTACAGGCACAGCGTCTTTATTCGCAGTGTAGTCATATTCGTCGCTGATTCCCTCGTCTGATCCCTTTTTTGGCATCTCGTTCGGGTCAGTAGGATGTTTATTTGCTCTATTAAAGTCAGTGTATCTATCAGTGCCATCAGGCCTATCAAGATCAACATGTCCATCACCAATACGTTCACCCAGCTCGTTGCATCCAAGCTTGTCGGTATCACGCTCACCAAGCTCATTACAACCACGCTTATCATTGCAGCCAGACTTTCTACTGCTCATACCGTCATCATGGAACATACGAAGAATATGACGTGACATCTTCTGATCATGCACTTCGTCACTCTTATCAATCAACAAACAAACAACGTCAAACCGACTCAGAAGCGTCGGCGGCAAATTAATATTCTCCAAAATGCTCTTATTTGGATTATACTTACTCTCAATGGGATTACAACTCGCAAGAATAGAGCATCTGGCATTCAGGGTGGTTATAATTCCTGCCTTGGCTACAGATACGGTCTGCTGCTCCATGACCTCGTGTAGTACACTGCGTGTGCTATCACTCATCTTGTCAAACTCGTCTATGCAACATATTCCGTTGTCTGAGAGTACAAGTGCCCCAGACTCCAAGATGAACTGTCCAGAGTCGGGGTCCCGTGTGACACTGGCAGTCAGCCCCACGGCACTCGAGCCCCTCCCTGATGTATACATTCCTCTGTCAGATATTCTGTGAATGAAGCTGAGGAGCTGTGATTTAGAAATTCCTGGGTCTCCAGCAAGAAGTACATTTATGTCACCTCTAAGAAAGCACTGACCAGAGTCGTATGTAGCATTCTCAGTAGCCATACTCTCATTGATACCACTAATCATTCTCTCGTCATTCATTCTCTCGCTGGCATTACCGGCATTATATCTCATATCACCACTTCTTATAGACCCACCTTTGGATACTCCGCCAAAAAGCTGCAAGAGCAATGCCTTCTTTACATCACTCATTCCATATACAGATGGCGCTATCGATGATGCAAGCCGCTCATACACGTCTGGATCACGCCTTAGACGATCCACATCCTGCAGGTACACGGCTTCCTTCTTTTCAGTGCGCAGCACCTGATGTGAAAGGAGCTCCAAATAAACTCTGAACGAGCTTCGCATCTTCTTCAGATGCTGTGAGATACGCACAGGCACAGCTCGCAATATGCCGCACAGTACAACCTTGTCACCCGGCACAAGACTATCAACAAGGTCTCCCTTGCAGACAACTGTCATCGCCATTGGCGTAGTCCCATCTGGAACGCCCTCTGGAAGCTCCTGGACTCTAACAATTTGTTTGTCACAGTAGACGCCTTGATTATGCAAAAGCTGCAGGGTAAACTTTGCTCCGCATAAACAGACGGGCTCGTGAATTACATTCTTGATGGCCTCGGCAGTAGTAGTCGTACCGCACCTGATGCACTGAAACTGGGCCCTCTGAATCTCCGGAATGACCTGCGATGCCCTGACAACCATCCCGCTAATCTTTACAATCTTCTCGATGTCGCTGGGGTCTATGTTCCTAATGCACAGCATCTTGCCAACATTGTAAGGACGAATTGTCACACGAGAGCTCGTCTCAGGGAAGTGTTCAACGAAGATATCCTGCAAAGAGTTTTCCAGGATAGGAAGTGTCTCTGTGGGGTAGTTGATCACCTGGCTATGGAGGAGAGGCGGAAGTTTCGATGCGTTGAGTGTAAATGTGAGATCACCCGTCATGTGCATATACTCTAAGGTATCTAAGAAGCTTGGAAGGGACCTGATATGCTCCTTGAACTGCTCAGCGGTGTCCTGGACGTTTATGGTGGTTCCCCAGATGAGCCTCACACGCTCAGTCTCGATCAAAGGTGTAAATGTGGAGGAGTAGTCCCCCTGGGGTGGTGTAAGGTTTATTTGGATGTCCTGGCTCGCCTCATGGAACGAAAAAGCCGATGATGGTGGTGTAGTCATGGGGGTAAAAAACGATGCAGAGTAGGAGTAAAATGCAAAGGGCGAGAATAAAGTATGTTGATAGAGGATAGGAGAATGTGAAGAGTGTAAAGAGTGTAAAGATGGAAGAGTGCAAGAATAGGAGAATGTTGATATAATGTAGTGCGAGAATAGGTGAATATGAAGATGGAGGACTGTGAAGAGCCTGAAGATGGAGGAATATAAAGCATATCAGAGAAGCACATAAGGCATACGAGAAATATGGCAAAAGTCATTAAATGGCAATACGGTAGCTGTGCAGGACATACTGGATGAGTGTGAAAGGCAAAAAGCAAGAAATAAACCTAAAGAAACATAAGTACACAGTAAAACACACAAGTCTGCATAAATTCCGATACAACAAACACTTTTATTATCCTTTAACAACGCTATCTAGATCATCCAAAAAAGTCTCGTGGAGCATTCGTCCCTCCTCGTCGAAGAGGTCACAAACAGACTTAGAGTACTTCCTAGGAATGGGATTCCCCTGTGAATACACAAGCATCGTGTAGACGGGGCTCGGGCTACTCACAGACGTGTGGACCCGCAGATCATCAAACTTAAAAATGCCCCCACCGATTCTCGCATAAACCTCACCAACAAAGTTCAGTACAAAGTATCCTATGCATAAAAATAGGAGGTACAGCTTGTAGTCCTCGAACTCCCTGTATACTGAGAGGTACGCTGCGGCAGCTGCAATGGCTGTTGAGACGAGGCCTATAAGGATCTTGACGTCTGTCTGAGCGTTGCACTGCCGTGCCGAGAGGCCCTTGGTAAAGTATTCCTGCATCACGTCATCCAGGAGTATTTTGAGGTTCTGGAGGTTGTAGATATCACCCTTTATTGGTCGTTTTGAATACCTCTTCCTGAGATCCTCCATTTGGGGGTATAAAATAAATGGCATAAGTGGAGGCTGTGTATCAGTGAGAAGTCTATTTGTGTATGGCATAGGTTGTGTATCAGTGAGAAGCTCATGCCATAAGCTGCGGTAGAAATTGCTAGAGAATATATGACTCACTTAATTTGTAGTTTTTATATGGGGCCTGCGTCTAATAGAGAGTCTCGCTGCAGACTAGTTTGCGATAAGGACTAGCAATCTCTGTGCTGGCAAATTGCTTGTACAAGGCATTCTCTGGCCACTTGAAGGCTATTCTGGTTCAAACTGCCATGAAGGTAGAGCCTGATTGGCATATGTTATTCATTCGTGAAAGAGAAAAATTTGTTGACGTATCAGTTTATTTACAATGGTATGGGTTATCTCTTCACAGTCAGTTACACTCAGTTGAACTTGGATACACTCGGTTAGACTTGGTTACACTCAGTTGAACTTGGTTACACACAGCTGACACACTCAGTCATACACAGCCATTCATAGACACACTCAGCCATACACAGCTAATATAGCCAGGCATCACCTTATTGTACATAAATGAAAGAGATACAAGGAAACAAGTACTCAGAATGAGTACAAAGGCAAATGCCCTGTATATCCTGATGATATGTATTTCAGATTCGTTCATCTCGGCGCTCTGCCCCGGTAGACCACGGCTTCTAACTATTTCACTATCTAGAACGAGGCCACTGTATCTCGTCCTGTCTTCTATCGTCACTGTAGTAGAATTTACGTTAGCTATCCTATAGCCACTAGACGGCCTATTAGAACCTATATGATTGCCCATGGTTAGTTTATTAGGATATCTCACGCTAACACTGCCGGGGTATCAGTATCCTTGTGATCTCTCATCACAATATCGCAAAATGAGAGTCTTCTATTTGCAACGTCAGCTACACCAGAATGAGTTTCAGTATCCATCAGATTAGTTTCATTTACACTCCCCACTCATTACTCCATCAAATACTTTACACTTATTATACATCATAGCTCTACCAGCACTCCCAATAACTTCTCTTGGACACTCATCAGACCCCCTTTCAATACATCACCCATCATATCTTGGAGAAAATCTCCATACACAATCATCTCTTTCGCATGTATCACTAGGACTGTGACTCCTCTTCACAGGTGCTCCTCGACACTCTATCACATGATCCAGAGGGTACTTCGTGGAAAGCGCATCGTAACACTATAGCGTACACTAAAAGCTCCAAGATCATTGGCCCTGGGGCTATTAGATTATTTATACTCCATGGCACTGCTATCAGATCCTTACTAACTGATATGGCAATCACTAAATGATTACTGGTGCCTGTGGTGTGCATCAGCGCAAAGTTAATTCAACACACAATTAACTAGTGATTCTAAAGGTCTTCTGCTATGATGCACTTATGTTACTCGGTGTTATAATATCATATAGGCTTATCTTATTTCAGTACATAATGCTATCAAATTGTCAAGGCCACGTATTCACACCTACAGGTTTAACGTCAAGCAAGAGCTTATATCCATTATATGCGTGGAATCCATTATGACTCACATCCGTTACATGGCATAGCAGTTATACATGGCTCCACTAATTATATAGCATAGCAGATACTCAGTTCACAGATACACATCCATGCACATGTTGTTTATTGTACATTTACAAACTTTCATATATATATATTCTTTACTGACAGTCATACCTTATTCGCAGTGGTACTGCTAATCCGCAGTACTACTTTTGATACACAGCAATTTCATATTTATAGGCGTCTGTGTTAAGAGCAGATTTTAATTTATCAATTAGTTTCATTATCAGCTGGTATGATTTATTAATTAGGGAAGGATAGTGATGTAAAGTAGGGAAGGATAGTGATATAAAGTAGTGAAAGATAGTGATGCAACATAGACCATATATAGAGGATATTGGATTATAGCAAACAATGTATAACAAAAATAAGCGAATCTTATTTTATTGAAATTCTCAAACATCAAATTGCGATTGGATTATCACTGCGCTCATGGCATAGCTCATTAATAATCAAATAAGTGGATTACTAATAGATAGATATGTAAATCACTAATATCCAGACAATTAGATCACTAGCCACGTGTATCAGGTTATTCTCAGTAGCAAAGTATATTTATCAGCCCCATATAGCGACTTATTCTCATTTACTTATTTTCTGTGGCCAACCTTTCATACCACTAAGTGCTCAATGGCCACGTATAGCAACGTGTAAACAGCAATGTCTACATTAACCACATATAAAAATGTCTACTCATTTACCACGTAGATCAAGTTATTCTCACAAGCAACATCTACTCACCACGCAAATCACCAAGGGCCTTCTCATCATCCTTAACCACAATTGATGCCACAGCCTTCCTATATACCTTCTTCTGCATCGCAGTCTTAATATTCTTGTCTACTTCCACACCTTTAGACTCCAAAACCCTAACAAACTCGTTTATCCGTGTCCTGAACGTATTAGCATATTTCTCTGTGTAGAAATGCACAAGATCTACAGCAACCTTCACCTCTATATCTTCGGTAAACATAACTAGCGCAGTGAGGAGCTGTAGAGAGGGTAAAACGATTCTCTTGCCACCATATCCACTACTACTCACCGATGTCCACACTTTCTGAATAAACTGTGCAGGCACTTGTTTATGCTCGACTAAAAGTGCTGATGCCTCGTACCCAGCGCATAATTTCTCCATATCATCCGGAACATACGAGGATTCAAGCACGTCAAGGAGGAGAGCAAACTCCTCGTCAGAGATAACATCCAGAACCCTGATAAATGCCTCTGATGCGCCTTTCCTTGCTTTACTGTTAGATGACCTGATCAGCGAGAGCAGAGATAGAATCATTTGTTTCAGGAATGCACTTCTGTCAGGAGAAAAGCATAAGCACCCATCCTCTAGGATCTGAAGGAGCAGTTCTGCTCTGTGCTTGGTCGCAGCACCCGAGAGCTCCCCTGAAAATATAGAAGAGCATATACACATGCCTATCTTTTTATGCTTGGACATCTGACATAAAACGTGGTATGCCTTCTTCTGGGCTGAAACGTCCTGTGACCCACAGATATGGAGAATCTTGCTAACAAGATCTATGTTTATGTCAATTAGCTCTACAGATAGGAGCAGAAACCTGAGTGCTACCTCCAAAGACGGTATCACTATCTCATGGCCCATAATCCTGAGGGCCAGGGGCTCAGAAGCCGACCCAACTATATATTCAACAAGAGCTCTGTGGTACTCAGCAAGAGCAGTGTGGATGGCCAGGTCTGTGTTTGGCAACCAAAAATGGAGTAGCTCAAAAATAGCTGTGTTGTCGTCGACAGCATACAGATTCATGACATCAAAAAGCAGATCCGAGCCCAGAACTGCCGTGAATATACGCTCAGACGTCTCTCGGGGTATTGGGTTTTTTAGAACAAGCCTCGTTGTCAAGTTCTCTTTATGCGACACGAGAAGTTTGTTTATTCCAGTGCATAAATTGTACACAGAATCTCTCCTGCATATATTCTCCTTGAAGATCTGCAGCAGCTCGTCTATTCTGCAGTGGTGGTCAGTGCAGTAATATGTGAAGGCCGATATGACGTCAAGGTCCACGCTACCTCTCCTGTACAGATCCACGAAGACTGAGATGTCGTTGTTATTCGTTCCCTTGAGTACCTCACGCCAGATTCCGGAGCCGATAGGTGTATCAACAATTTGAATGAAATCTTCTATTCCTATGACTCTTGCTGCTGCACGGAGTGGGTGCCTGAATGGAGTAGTTTGTTTCTCGACGTATAGCTCTGCCATCGACTTTACGAGGTGGATAAACCACGGCACCAAGCAGTGCTGCATTGAGTCTATAAAGCGCACCATAAAGTCTGCAGGGAAGTCAGAGGATAGAAAATATTCTGTGATGGCTTCGCTGAAATCATTGCTCATCCTAAAAAGGCGCTTCTTCTCCTTCAGGTACAGCACCCTGTCTTCTTCAAAAATCATCGTGATGCAGTCTAAGAGGGTCTTCTCATTTTTATGCTCTGAGCGCAGCAGAACTATGAGCTTTTGGATAATCGAGGCGTATGAGTTGATCACTGTAGAGTCACTCATTATGTGGCTACTTGTGAGCCCAAATGTCTGGCCTTCTGTAGCACCATGTATGGAGAGCATATTACTTGTAGCAGGTATGTTATCAGTAGTGGATGTCTTAATATTAGATACATCGTCAGTAGTAGATGTCTTCATATTAGATATACTGTCTGTAATAGGTACATTCACATTATCTATTCCAATCCCTATATCCAAGTTGCCCTTAGATGCCACATCATTCATCCCTCTGCTCCTCTCTCTCATCTTCTTCCCCAGGTGTTCCAAGTATTTATGCAGAAGCTTGACAAACCAAACAAACTGCAAATAGCTCTCAGAGCCAACTAATGCCTTCTTCGTGACATTCTTATCCAAGTACTCATCCACCTCCATAACCAGGCAGTCAAAGAAATCCAGCCCATAGTCAACAAACGACTTCGATTTTGGTGCCCACTCCTTTAACTTGAACACAAACTTGTCGTGTGCCAAGTATCGTCAAAGTAAGTTGACTGTATTGGCCCTAATCTCCAAGTTATAAGCGTGGACGAGCAGCAAGTTGAAGTGGGACGAGAGCAGTTCGTTCCGGTTGACGAAGATTTTTATGATCCTGAGACCCCTCAGCTTCATTTCTGTGCTCCTCGACAGGAGGAGTTTCAGGAGTGTGGATAGCTGGCGTGTCTGCTTTACTTGTGGTGCGTTGTAAAATATGATGGAGAGCATGTCGTGCACTATGGAGTCTGTGAGTCTCTGTGTCTCGAGTGCTTTGACGAGTGCCTCCACAGTAGCCTCTACTATGAGCTCTGGTGTAGCAATTCTGTGTGTTCTCTTCACTACGGCTGTAATTCTATCTAAAGCAATTTTTACGCTTTTGGTCAGAGCTTTGTTTATTAGGGCATAAAAATAGTTAGAGAAGAAAGGGACGGTAGACGGTTATCGTGGAGAAGTATTTTATTTTAATAAATTCACTGATAATGCTATCTTTTTCTAGTTGGTCAAATAAACTTCTTGGTCATCAATCATGGTAGAGAAGTATGGAGAACAAATATGGATGATAAGGAAGTTTGTGCTATAGACGTAAGAAGAGGAGCATACAGATTGTCATCTATGACTGACATAAAACTGCACGGTAGAGAAGTAGCACAGGAATGTGTAGTTGAAGACATATAGCTATGCCCTTGATATATAAATAAGTCGCGCATAGAAATATTATGCATAGGAACATAGACACATAATGCAATACAAGGCTTCTATAACCTAATCAGTTTATTGTATGGCTATCATTTCATAGCGTAAGCCCTGAAAAGCTAATCCTCCCTCGATTGCTGAAGATGCCCAGCTACATGAGGCTTGGTCTACTCTACAACTCTCAGGCCACCATATTGATAGCCGACATCCATTCATTATCTACATGAGCTATGCTTACCCAAAACAATAAATCACCATGCCTACATATATACGTCAGACGTATTTGGCTCCATCTGTTTAACCACGTCTACTTTAATACATCTGCCTGATATTCTCCTTTGAATACCTTTCAAATACCTGTGATTGATCCTTTTTGATCAGTAGATTTACACTCTAGCTCACCCCCAGGGTACTCCCATGCATATGCAGCTCCTGTATTTTTACTACAATAGATCCACTGGCATTCTACAGCAATTTATACGCAGCAGTCACTTGTTCTTTGAGATAGAGCAGTGCACGTAAAGATTTTGGCAGCTACTCAATCGTAGTACTACATTTACATTCATGACACTACATTTACAATCCTAATACTGAATCTACTCACTCATAGCAGTAAATCTCCACAATCCTAACACTACATCTACTCACCCATAGCAATGCTTAAGCAAGAGACATCGCCTTGAACTCCTTCTCAAACGAATCTTCAGCATTCCCAGCATCATAGAGAAACCCATTCTCCTCACAGAAGTTAAACCATATATTCTCCAAGTATATAGACCCAGAGCAACTCACAAGCTCCTTGGCCATAAAGAAGTAGGCCCTTTTCAGCTCCATGGAGGAGCTTCTGAGGAATACGAGCAGTAGCTTGGCCTTCCTGGAGCTGTTGTCGAAGATGCTCAGCAGCCTGTCGCATATCCGTGTTTGTTCGTCCTCTTTCATGCCACTGGATATGTATGCCAGGAGCTTGGTGTAGAGTATTGACTTCTGTTTCCCCTCGAGGCTCAGTGATATGGCTTCTATGAGTAGATCAACCATCTCATTCTCGATCCTGTTCTCAAATACAATGGTCTTCAGGAGCTTCAGGTCAGTGAAGTCCCATGGATGCATGAGAATGAAGCAGAGGAACTTCTTGTTCCTGGAGAGGATGCTTGAAACTGAGATGCTTGCCACTGAAGTGCTTGGCATAGAGTTATTAGACACAGAAATTCTTCTCCTGTAGTTCTCAGCTTGCATGTAAAACTTCAAAAACTCCTTAATTTTGTAGACCTTCTCTTCTGTGGACTTAAATACACGGCACAGCATGTTGTTGATATGCAGAGTGTCAATGGGTTTAGCACAGTTCTTGTAAACAGCCACCCTCTCAATATACTTCCTGGCCTTGTAATTATGCTCCTTGGTGCTCAGGAGATATCTCCCCAGGAGCTCCAGGCATAAACAAAGCTCTCTGATGTGCCTGAGCTTATAGAAGTGGTCCAGGATAGCGAAGATATCCGAAATGGGAAATCTCCCAAACTTACACAGCTCAGCAAGTATGGCCACAGCGCCCTGCATCCAGGAGCAGGGCTTCTTGATGGAGTACACCTCCTCGGCCAGCTTCTGTATCACTCGCTTCGATCCACCTCCGAGGTTTACTATCTCCTTGGCTATTGCATGAGAGAAAGCTATGTTTCCCAGAACTGCTTGATATTTCGAGAGCTTAATTTGGGTGTTAACCTTACAGTGAGTTATAAAGCTATTAATGGCAGGATTAACCTCAGTGTGGCTGAACTCAGAAGGCTCTTCGCTGGTCTTCCTATCTCGCAGATTGTAGCTACTAAACTCGTTCTTATCAACGACAACTAGCTTCTTGAAATTACACGCATTCTCCCCAGGAATCCCAACTGAAATGTAAAGAGCATCCAGCATCTCCTTGTACGTATCACAGAGCTCACCTCGGTGAATAGGAAGCTGCTCTGTCACAAACTGAACCACTTCGTCAGATCTAAAGTTCTCAACGAGATACTTGAGAAAGTAGACCTTGGACTCAGCATTTATGCAACTGCAAATTTGTTTGCCAAGATCCAAGACGCAGCTGCTCTCATCAAGGATGCTCTGCAGCTCGAAGAAGAAGGCAGAATGCCAGGCTTGCGTCTCCACACACCCATAGCTCTGAGCCCCTCCAAGGGACTTGCCCAGGCTCTCCAGAAGCAAGCCAATAAACATCCTGTTATTTATGGCAAAGCATACTTTTATGATATTTCGTACATCAATGGTGTCATTAGCTTCGTTGTTCAAAACAGCATTGACCATCTCCGTCACAAACCTGTCCATGTTCTCCGTCTCCAGGATGGTACAGAGCTCCATTATGTTGCTCCTGTTAATGCATTTCAACCGTTTGATTATTGACAGCTTCTTCTTCAGGGGGCTGTTCCGTTTTTCTATGTCCTTAGGACCCTTTAGCAGCTTGCGCTCGTTTGTCCACTGCATGAAAGGGTAAAAATTATTGCTTATATAGTAATTTATCTAGGAGCATAAAATCTAAACAAACAAAATGTTTGTAGCATAAATAAGGGGTTGTGTGCATATAACTGGTGTACCAAACAGGTTTATTATCATGTAAGCCGGTTTAGCGTTATCGTATGAGGCTGGAATATTGTATAAGACTACGCAGTACTAGACTGGCATTACATAGCCACGAAATGTGGAGCTGTGCATAGGCTGTGATAATTATGTGTTATTCACAAATAAGCTTCGTATATTTTTTGTCTATAAACTCCTAGATTGCCAATTCAACTATATTATTCCACATACTTATTCAAACCTATAGTCTTTCCATACGTATAGCTCCACATACTTATTCAAAATTATACCTCTCATACATAAGGAAGCCACCCAACATACATATTACTCAAATTGCTCACAGATGTAGCCTCCTCATCCAAAGAGTCAACCTTCGTAGGCCCATCAATATTCTCTAGCTTCGTCTTCAAATCCTCAACCATCTTCGTGCATCCTCTAGCTTTGCTCCACTCGAAGAGGGGATCGTGGATGAAAGAGAGTAGGTTGCTCACCAATAAGTCCCTGTTGTCAATGAATAGCTGCATGCACTTGTTCATGCTGTCCTTGTACGTACCTTCTATCCCTGTGACCCCGAATGCATTGACGATATTTTGTGTCAGCCTATACGGCACTTTCTCTGGGACAGAGAATAATTTGCCGTGATTGAAGATGCAATTCAGGTCTACGTGAACTGTGTCACCGTTGTTTATGTCGAAGAGGATGTTCTCAGCGTGCCTGTCTCCCAGGCCCATAAACCACCCCATCACGTTCATAGTAGCGTAGGTCCTAATGTAGTTGTTCCTTGCTGTGAACCAGTTCTTAGGCTTGGGGAAGTTCTCCACGAACCACCGATGAAATACAGGAGGGTGATTCCTGAGGATGGGTGGAAATTTTGCGGGACCAATTTTCTTGGTGGTCCTGAAGTTTTTAGCAGCTTCGCTGATGTCTAGCCCTCTCTTAGAGTAGTACGAGGCACAAATCATCTTGAGTGAGCTGAGCCCGTCTATCCACTCAATAATGCCCGTCTCGTTAGTTATGGGGATAACCTCATAGTTCCTGATGTATAGGCTAAGCTTGTGTTTCCTGCACAGGCTGTTGACTATGTTGCTCAGGCTCATGAACTTGTTATCCTTCCTCAAATCGTCCTTATGCTTGCACAGCCAGAAATAGCTTTTTCCATCCTCACCAACAAAGCATATTCTCTTTGGGGACTGTAGAGAGTGAAAGACTTGGATTTCATCGACGATGCTGTGAATTGGCACGTGAGTGTTTGGAATATTAGCCGAGTGGTGATTATTTGAGTGATTATTATTTGAGTGGTGATTGTTAGGTGGATAAAGACCAGCAGATCGGTTGTCAGCGTAATGGTTGTTTCTACTAACATCACAGCTGTTTCTATCACCAACAAAATTGTCTCTACCATCACAGTTGCTTCTATCACCACCAGGGAATAGATCCGCAATGGCCGGAAAATGCTCAGAGATACTCAAAGTAGACGACTTCGCAGGCCTCTTGGCTATCTGAATGAGATGCTTGGACACCTTCTTTATGCTCTCCAGCATGAGCCTGTTGTCAAAGCTCAGCTCCTCAACGATGCTCACCGCCCTCTCCTGAATGACTTTGCTCTTCGAGTTCAAGAGGAGCAGGAAACTCCAGAAAGTCTCGTGAGGATACTTGTTCATTATCGTCACGACAATGGCCCGTATTATCTCTACTATCTCGGTGCTCTCCAGGCTCAGCTTCGGTATGATCTGTCCAAAGAAGGGCAGGAATACCTTGGGGGTGAGCGAGCCAAGAATCCGCTGCTTTATGCTCTTGATAAGCTTCGGCTTCGTGAGCTTGCATAAAAGATGGAATATGTTGGGTACAGTCTCGTAGGCATACTTGTTCGTGCAGTCTAGGCAGCTTATGTAGTACTGTATGGCTGTCTCTGGAGAGTACTTCTCGCTCTTCTTGGCTCCAAGAAGGTATAGCTTCCCTATGCTGTTCATCTGGTCTATGCTTCTCCTATAGAGGTCCGAGTATTCATGAAGGATTTGCAAGCCAGATAGGTCTAGCTCATGTCTGCTTGCCTTGGTGAAGGCTACTGGATCGTCTCTCGCAGTCTGACCAATAAATGAATCATTAGCTTTTATCCCTGAATGGTCTCTCGAAGTACACAAATGACTTCTCTCACTACAGCCTCCTATATGACTTCTTGCAGTACACAAATCATCATGAATCCTACCAGCCCATAGCCCACTCTCACCAGAATTCTTAACCAGTTCACGCATGCACTTCAAGTCCACGAATATATTCTCTCTCCACCCAGCCAGATTGAGCCTCTCTATATTCTTCTTACACCCCTCAACTATATTCATATCTTCAACCTGTTTAATGGCCTCGTCATAGACCTCTCGGAGATCCACCACCCTAGCATGACACATTAGAGCCCTCATGTACATCGCGTCTCCTCGAGGATAAAGCTTCATCAGCTTCTTCAGCGGGTCCTTGGCCAGGCTGGGTTTTCCTTCTTCAATTCTCAGCTTCGCAAGGTCGTATAGAAACGACCAATTCTTGGCCATCAGCTGCCTGTGTATCTCATTCAGGGCATTTTGGTGCTCATTCGTGGTTATATAGTGGCTAATCAGTGCCCTGTTGAGATCCTCTTCAAACTTCGACACTAGACCACAGCTCCCATACAGATCTACATCATTATTTAGTGCCGTAAGTTTATCTTTCGCATTCATATGACTCCTCTGACGATCCATATCACTTCTTTGATCATTCACATAACTCCTCTGACGATCCATGCCACTCTTCTGACAATTCATGTTTTCGAAATCATGATATCCACCTGATGAATCAATGGGGGATCGTGCAACGTGAACCCCATGCGATAGAGTAGTTCTATCAGGAGGATAGCTGCTTTGTAAGAATCTAGATGTATCCCAAGACGATATATTGTTGATATCCTTTCCATTATATACGCAATTATCATTGTCACCATATATACGATTGCCCTTTCTACTGTATACGCTGTTATCTCTGTCATCATACACATGATTATTTTTGTTACCGTATATGCATAACCTCTCCTTCTTGATACTATTAAGGAGCATCCTGTGTGCATCCAGAAGGAACTTTGAATTCCCAGCTAGTCTTCTCCTCTCACTAACTATTTGGAGCGATGAAATCCCACTGGTATCGACCAGCATGCAATCCCGTATAAAATGTTTACAAACTCTATCGTCACTGCTCAGTGTCTTCCACACCTTCAGGTTCTCCTCTATGCGCTTGCACTCCTCAAGAAACGCATGATTCTCGCCTCCATCCTTCTTCAAAAGATTATTTATGTAATGGGGAATTTCAACATTCAATAGATCAACGAGTGCTTCATCTGTCACAGTGTCAAAGGCAAATAAGGTATTATCAGCTGCAGTGCTTTGCTTATAAATAGCTGAATCAGATTGTATATTAAGGCTGGGCTTCATATGAGCATTATTGACACCATTCTTGATACCCGTGTTATCAGCAGATTGTTTATAGGCCAGCTCACGGTTATAATCAGCAGATTGCATATTGACGCCATAAATCACATCTCTGTTAATATCACCAGAAGCATAATTGGCATCACCAGGCGACAGCCTACTCTTCATACCACTACGCTCAGTAGTTTCAAGGATACATTGATCTAGCCAGCTCTTAGTAAAATCAAAATTGCCATGCATACACCTATCGTAGAACAAGTTGTACGGTGATAATCTACAGCTTAAGCTGTTGATGGCATTAGTCTTCTCCAGATCTCCTATACTGTAGTAGCAGTACTGTAGCAGGTCAAACAGGCTATATCCATCTCTAATCAGATTCTCTATCAGCATGATAGACAAATAAAAGTCCCCGAGATCTAGACTGGCCTTTAGAAGATATATATCAGAGAGGAGGTAGCTCCCAGAATGGGTAACAGAGGATGGACAAGTGAGCTGGGAGAACAACGGAGGGTCAGAGTCAATCTTCATGTGAAGCTTAACAATAAATGACAAGATCTTCTTATCAAATATAGACGATCCATTGAGGATGATGTATTGGAAGAGGGATAAAATGGACTTTGCAGGAGATGCAGTGCTGAGTGATATCTCGGTACTTATCCCCTTGGAGTACTTCAAGGCAATGTGCCCACTGCCATTTGATGCATCCAATGCACTTTCACTCATTTTACTCTCTTTTGCCTCTACATCATTATTCAATGCTCCATTCGCCTTTCTATTATTTGCTCGCACACTGTTATTCGCTCTGTCCTTCTTTGCTCCTATGCCTCCATTTTTTGCCACGTTGGCTATGCTCTTATTTGCTTTCACGTTCAATATCTCTTCACCTGCCTCTATTCTCTCATTCGGCTCCTCACTCATCGCCCCGCATCCTGGTCTTTTATTTATGATTCTCTTATTCATCGCCTCATAAATTAGCTTTTCACCTATTATCTTCTCGTTTGGCTTCATCACTGCATCTTCGCAGTCTGCAAGGTTCATATCGCAACTCTTTGGGTCTGTGATATTCTCCTTATACTTTCCAGCAGATTTGTTAGCACTCTCCTTTAAGAGAATCCGTAATATGTGCAGACAAGTAAACTCCAGCAATCCACTGTTAAACAAATCACCGTACTTCAGTATCTCATAGTGCTCGCTCTCCTTAATCATCTCCAATCCAAACCCAAAGATATCCTGCAAAAACTCATCATAGCTGCTGATTCGGATCTTATCACAGAACACCGGAACGTGGGTGTATTTATACTGAGTGTGTCTGAACTGCTCAATCAAGTTTTCTGTCCTTGGATCCAAATCGTCGCCAATGTGCCTCAGTGTTTCTTGAATAACGTAAAAGTGGATATCCTGCTTCACAATATCCTGGTGGTAAAGGAGGTGGTTCAGAAACATCACAGGAAGAGAATGTGATCGAGTTTTCTTGGTTATTGTGAGTCTGCAGGGTAGATACTCGGGGCTTAGCACACCAAGAGAGGACATGACAAGGCTGTCCTTAAACTTTGGATACAGCGCTATTAACCTCGATCTGAACACTGCATTGTTATTGAAATTATGCAAAAGGAGACCAACAAACAAACTCTCGTTAAAGTTATTATGCATATGAGCATGGTGAGATACCCTTATGGTTGTATCCTTAGATCTTTCTGGTATAACTTCATTAGGCCTTCTTGATAAAAATCCACTGAGATTTCTCGGTAATGATTCATTGGATTTTCTCACTAATACTTCATTAAGCTTTATATGTGGTATATTACGTATTTCATGTAATTCGCACTTAACATTACTGCTCTTTTGGATAAACGATTCATTTGTAAATGTATCGTGTGTCTCAGTCTTTAGCGTATCACTCTCATCTACAGCAGTATTTCTAGTCGAGATTGGCTGCTTCCTTCGCTTAGTAATTCGAAGTGGGAAATCGTCGTCTGTTTTTGTGAGCTCCGATTTTTTCTTCATTCTCTTAGTTCTATCTATTACATCACGAGTGTTACATTCTACTTTATAAACATTCTCCTTGCACGTAGCTCCATCGCTATACTCATCTATTCCTGGCTTATCCTTTCTAGTGATTTTAGACCCATCATTGCCTGTGATACTATTCCTATCATCGCCTACACTTCCGTCTCTGTCCAAGTATGTCTCTTGACCCAATACTCTTCGTTCACCTACTATTCTTCCACAGCCATTTGCCCTCCTCTCGTCTATAATCACATGCTTACAGATGTTCTCTTCACAAAAAAGCTGCTCGCCATTGAAAAGTTTCTTTCGGAATATGTCATAGACCTTCCTATCAATCACACTCCTGCCAAAAAAACCTCTACACTCAATCAACGAGTCAATATCCTCAAAGCTCAGTGACTTGAGGTACGGAAGAAGCCTCCACCGATGCTGGTTGTCTATCATCGTACTCAAGAGCTCCATAAACACGTCTACACACTTCGTGCTGCATTTATTCACTACAAAGTACTCAATAAACGGAAATACATAGTTAAAGTACATGTTTAGATCTATGACGTGTATAATGTACTTTAGGGGCTTAAAGACACAAAACCTGTTCAGATCATAGTGCTTCTTCAGATAAAAAAGAGCATGACTAATCTTCTCCCGTAGAAACGCTCACGCCGACGGGTAAAAAAATTTGTCTAGAGTATCAAAGTCATTGTAGTTGCTACAAAAGAGGTGGATAAGCAGCTTTATACCAAAAAGTCTGAAATCTCCCTTACTATATCCTAGAGATGCAATTTTGTCTATGTCGTTGGACAGAAAGAGCTTGGCAATGAGATGGTGTATATTATTCCGGACAAACTCGTCGTCTAGCTTTAACTTGCTGTATAGCAATGGAAATATGAAGGACATGTTTTTATGCACGCACATTTCCTCTCCAAACAAATTCTTCAAAATCATAAAACTATCTTCGACAGTTGGAAGAAGTTGCTTCATGGACGTAATGTGGTACTCTAGGATCCAATCCCTTCTCCTAAGCAGTGTTGCGCTATACCTGTTCGAGATATTCCTCATTATTGTTTTAGTATAGAAATCCTGGTGCTCGTATTTGCTCAGTATCAGAACTGAGAAAGCAAAGGATAGTTTATCGGTCATTCGTATGTATGGAATGAGCTGAATAGCTCCAATGAGGTGTGAAGTATTCTTCAAAACACGTAGCAGGTTCTCCTCCATCTTATCGTCAAGATCAAAGTATTTTAAAGAGCTCAGTGTGTTTATATCTGGTGGATTGTGTAAAACTGATTTTACCAGGAAGCGAAAGATTTCAGGTGATCTATAATGACAGCTATGTGACACCATGTAGTTCACGTCCTCAATGGACTCAGAAAACAGCTTGTAGTACTTCCTAAGTATTTTACTAACGTCAGAATGTTTATCGTTATACCCTCTTCTATCAACCTGAACAGAGACTCTATCTCCATATTCCATTCTGTTATAGTCAATCTCACTCATTTTGTGCTCCTCGCTCATCCTATCATCCACTGAATTCAAAGTGATATCCATACATTCGTCCACATCTGCTCTCTTTCCTTGATATTTAACTATGCTATCACTGTATTCTTTTATGGTCTCTTCACATAATGTAATATTCTTATCAGCTGCTATAGCATTCCTCTCAACTGCCGTGGCACTTTCATCTGCAGCAATATTTTCATCAGCTTGTATAAATAAGTCATCCATACTCTCCTCGTCTGGTATTTCTTTGGTAACAGACATCTCATCAAGCATCCTGTGTACATTACATAATAGGTCATCTCTTTGCCTATTTACTAGACAGCTTATAGGCTCGATATAATGCTTGCTAGTCTCAGTATTCTCCCTGATAGAATCAACATAATACTTGATAGGCTCGGTAGAACAAACGGTACAAATAGAGTTATATGAGTTCATAAGACATAGCCAGTACCTCGCTGCACTTCTGTACTCCTCCGCCGTGGAATTCTCATCTGGGTATATTTTAATACACAGCATATTTAGCTCCTTCTCAAATCTATTCCGTCTCAAGTAAGCTTCTAACCTACGAATCCCTCGATTGTTGGCACAGATCTTACTAAGAAGCTCCAAAAAAGCTTTTCTCTTTTCATCATTGTCTATTTTCGGCTCATAATCAAATACATAGTCTTCTGCAAGCATCTTGTATAAAATGTAGTTGTAAAAATAGTCATCACTGTGTGTGAGTTTAGCCATCACTTGAGTCTTCTCAAGCCTGAGGAAGTTAACGTAGCCCTCATAGACATATTGAGTGTTCTTACAAGTTTCTGTGATGCTTCTATTAGAAGATAATAAGACGGCGGAATCTCCATTGACGTGATAATCTCCTTTGCTTGCACTGTATGTATCACAGACATCTAAATTTACATCACACTTTCTTCTATTCGCCTTGTACAAAACGCATCCACTTCTAGTTATATTAAGCATGCAACTATGACTTGTATTGTAGCCATTGCTCTCTCCTATGCTCTCATTGCATCCTCCTACATCACTTATTTCCAAGCAATAAGTTTTGTGACCACAATACTTGCCTCGATACAATATGTTAGAATGGGATTTGTTACTGCATCCGGGTCTGAGCTTCATAAGAGTGTCTCGCAGCTTCACAAACGTCTTGTAATCTAAAGGAGCTGTAAAAACTAGCGTAAATATCTTAGACCGTGCTAGCTTTGTATAAAACACAGCTGATGCCTCCATTTTCAGCATACATACAGTTAAAAAGCCATTGATAGCCTCAATGTCCTTCGTAAGAGACACCTTGGCAAATCTTGTTTATCAGGGTTCTCGAACTGATGTGATATGTACTCTCACGGAATGCTACCAGTCCTGATCTATCTATCTCCTGCAAGTAGAGATTTTTGAGATACACCCTGTTCATCAGGGGCAAAATTATGCTAAATTGTTGTGTAGCTGAAATGAATGCATCAGAAAGCCTCAACGAGGGCAAGCAATAGAAGCTGAGATTTTGAGAGTATTAGATTTAATGATTGCTGCGTAAAATTATGGCAAGATGAGTTCATCTTATAAGGTTTCTTTTTTTTTAACATATCTGCAAAAACTGAAGTATATAGGTATTAGCCTTCGAATCAATTCAAATTATAAGTTGATCTAGCTGTGTGATCCCAATGTTTGTTTAGCATATTCGATTGACTCAGAAAAGAAGGACACTTTTATAGATTATTTTACGTCACTAGAGGATCAAAAAAATAGGCAGAGAATAGTTAAAGGAATAAACAGATAAGCACTCACGGCGCTTCAATTCGCTTGCTTTTGTTGTGAGGCCCGGTTTCGATTCCCAAGATCGACATTTCTTCATAAAGAGAGAAATAATGGAAAACAGATAAACATAACAAAAACTATTAGATCGCATTGGGGATAGTGCAGTATAAAAGCTTTGGAAGGCATCAGGGTACGTCTAGACGGAAATGTGCAGTCTAGTGGCTCGGTGAGTAGTACTTCGGGAGTTTGATAAGCCGACCTAGGAATGATCAATGTACTCATTAATCCCGTTCCATGGAGGAATCCGTGTAGTAAGAGGCGAAACACATGATTCTCTTTGTCCAAGAATGGTACCTGAGTTGTATAGTACCCCATTTATAATACCTAGGTACTGGATAGAGATGCCACGATAAAAATGTTTTGAGAATGTAGGACAGATACTTATAATCATCCACGGATAGTGAGGTACTTGCTACTGGGCTCTCCCCAGTACACATGGCCAGGAAAATGACACGCAAAAAAGTCTCAAGGTCTGATACCACGAGATATGACTGGGCTATCCATAGCATGTGGTAGACATAACACTTTGAAAATTCTCAGGTGTTCTGTGTGGTACTTGATGGATCTACACAGAAGGTGGTTATAGCATCTATAAGTACCACTCTGCATGGACAGATTAAATATCGGGCTAAAACTGCTCTAACAAAGAGTTGAGAGGAGATAGTGGATCGTAGGCCTCGAAAACCTACAATATATTCTTACCTCTTGATCAATGTGCACATGGTTTAGGATAAAGCTATGTATAGCTGAGGAGTGCAGTAATAAATGTGTTGATATTAGAAACCCAATTTAATTAACTTAAGCGAAAAATAATGATTATTACTGTCGGTATATGTTTCCAAGACTGTTAATTCCATGTACAACAACTGTAGTTAGACTACCTAATGCCTCATTCACCTTACTATCTAAAATACTACATGCCTCATTATATTCTTTATCCATACATAGTCGATTATGTAACAAACAGGTGATTTTATCGTAATCTAGTGCGTATATCCCGTCTTTTAATATTTCTCTTATCCTGCTGCACAAAGCTCCATAGTTCCTTCTCATTTTAAAAAAAAACTCAAAGACTCTCGAGAAAAATTCGCTTTTCACAAGTTCGGTAGAAGTAATATATGATGAAACCCATTTTGGAATGACGAAGGTTTGCATTGCAATCTTTGGATCTCTACCAAGTATAAAGCTATAGTCAATGTGAAATACTTTACAGCAATTGGTGATTAGAATATTATTTAGGTTCCTATCACCAACTCCGAAAACATATGCAATGATCAAATATGCTGCAAAACTCTCCATGAAGTTATCTAGGAATACACTAGATGATATACGCTTTCTTGTTTCATCATAGGCATAATATCCTGCTTCACTGAAATCATCATTGCAAACTTTGTGCCGTCCAGACCGCTCACCGCTCACCAGATCCCAAAACATCTCTCTCTGCTGCTTTTCTGCCTTCATGTTTGCCTAGTAGAAAAGACTTTAGAGAGCATTTTCTGGAAACAGAGTACATATCCGAGGCTTCAATAACTTCGATCAGTCCATCGTGCCTGCTAAAGGGTAGCACTCTGTATTTTACTAGATCTATTTTGAATATCTGTGACAGATAGTCTATGATGCTAACCATAAACATATCGTTTGTCAAGTCATCTCCACTTTTATATATAAGTTTATACCTGCCAATCGATGATCTATAGCTCAGTAAAAGAGGAAAGCACGATGATCCAAAAACCTTACAGTGTCTCTTCTCTAGTCTGTAAAGAATGATTGATGGATTCAGAGGCGATCTTACAGGGCAATACCCTATTACAGAATGCTTTGAGAGGTAAGATGCTAATTTGTATGACCGAAAGTTTTGCTTACGAGGCATTTTGTTGGATATGGCACAGTATAGATTTCTTATGCTCGACACAAGTATGTTTTGCTTTTCCCAGTCTTGCGTAAAGGTGGTATCGAGCAAAAGAAGGTGCCTATACAAATACTTTATCTGGTCCATGTTGAAAATACCCTCTTCGTATATAAACTTGAGAAGCCAGAAGTTTCTGTAGACAGATAAGGTATGTTGTTTGGCAGCTTTATCATCTAAGTCATGATCCACAATGCCAAAGTGGTTTCTGTGACCTGGACCCTGCAAACTGAGCTCACCTGATCCGCAGCATGTACTGTGTTTGTTGTTTACGCTTCTGCATTCCATAAATTCAGTTCCAGGAGCGCTGCAGGAATTGAGATTAGCTATGAAATAGTCTTTGAATATCTCAAAATCTGCTTCCCCCTTTGCATTGGTCTCGTAACCGTTATTTGAGCCCCCAAGTACACATCCGAGTCCTTCGAGTATTTTCTCATAAAATTTAGTCATCCTTTCTGGTTTTATTCTGACGACAGACCGAGTGTAAGGAGAGGCTATACCTACCAAGAGACGAGCTAGGCCGTGGTCTGCACAATGCTGAGATGAGGAGTGAAATTATGCTCCTACAACTGAGAGAATTGCTGGATAAGTACAAAGATATATCCACTAGCAGAGCAGCAATTCTCAAGGTTTAGGAAGACAACAAAACCCATCTTGCATTGATAAAGCCATACCTGGAAGCCAAATATAGTATAGCCTCTCCCACCAGAAAGAATCTGAAGCTGACTCAGAAGGAGCGCTGTACAGCGAGATAAAAAAAGAAAACACACCATGCAAAGCTGTACATGGCCAAAGAATATTCTTCGGTCAGCATGAAAAACTCATCAGCCTAGTATGGGGCAACATTCGGCTAAGAGATGAGGCAGGCGCTACACCCGAGACAGAAGTGTGTTCTGGGGAGCAGCTTCTGTGTGCCAACACTGTGGTAAGGCTGGCAAGACTGTAGACTACCTTGCAACAAGGTGTGACAGGATGGTCATGACTACACGAGGGGGTACAATGAGGTAGTGAGAAGCCTACATCTACTCTTGGCGAATAAGTATGGCTTCAAGAGGTCTAAGAAGATGCGTGGCCACTCTGTGCAAGAAGTCATGGAAAATAAACTTGCAGAAAGATGACACGAGAATCCAGATTGATATCAAAATCAGTAACAATAGACCAGATATATTTATTTGGAACAATAAAATGCAGGAGATCATCCTAGTTGAGGTTTATATGACTAGCCAAGACAATCTTCAGCAGGTCGAGCTGGAGAAGACCAGGAAGTATGATATCCTGGCTAATGAGCTTGGCATGTTATACAAGGCTAAGAGGACAACAATCATTCAATATGTCATGCCATGGGATGGAGTGGTGGCAACATACCACAAGAAGTGCCTCAAGCAGTTGGAGGTCACGCCTATCATAGAGACATACATACAGGCATATAAGAAGACTCTAGAGACCATATAAGTACCGTAGAGGGATTAAAGGTGGGTACGAGAGAGCTATCCAGGAATCAGTGGATAGGCTAGGTGAAATAAAGTGGAGGTACAGACTAAGGTCTAAATGTGAAAATTTGGCGAAAAATAAGTCCAAAAAATAAAATTGTTGATTTATTATGCGCGCCAGGATCGGATTTATTAAAATTAGTAATTGTCATTTGTTAAGCGGCAAAATCCATAAAGATTGCTTTATTGATAGCCTTATGGTGAGTCCCAACAATATGTTTATTTTTAGGAAATCAATCTCTCTTATTGGCCCCTTTACTCAGCATCTCCTCACCTTCATCCTACTAATATCCCTTTTTTGGATTCCCCTTTATATGCTAAGGGAATAAATATTGCACGAAGTTCCCATTGATCCCCTGGGGCAATACACCAAATCCTGAAATTCCTGCTAGAGAGTAGCTGAGAATTGCCATTGGTATGATTGCAACTTGCCTAATTAGGATATACCAGCACTTATTGGTCTTATTAGCTTTATAATATGCCTTTTCTCCTTTTACCTATATATAATTTTTTTTGCGAATTTGGGGGCATATGAAACTTCTACTTTCAACGACGCTAGCATATATTACTTTACTTCATGGTGCATCACCTCCACCAGAAGATGTTCCAATGGAGGTAGACAGCTCTATGGTTGATTATGTTTCTTTCCCTGACGATACTAGAACCACTGTTCCAGAGGATCTAAAAAAGCATCTAAACGAGGTATGGACCCAGGGGTTTAGAGCTCTGGTGCCCGAATCTTATATTTTAAATAACTTTAAGAAATACAACATTTTTCAGAAAAGAGACGGTGATAAGCTGATCAGCAGTGTTTTTATTCTTCCTAATAAATGGACCCTAGGAGAGGATCTTGATGCAGGATCTGTTCCTATAATTGAGCTTTATCTGGGGTACATTTCAAATGATCACAGAGGAGAAGGACATCTTAGGCGCATAATTAGAAAGGGGGTATTTGAGATGTTGAATAGGTATTCATTGCATGATTCAACCATCGTGATGATAGAGCTCAATGAGGAGGAATACAAAAATAGAGACTTTAAGAATGTCGTAATCAACTACCATATGATGGGGTTTAGGCATTTAATATACGCAGAAAAAGCCGGATTAGATAACAATCGACACAGACTGCGAGACTTGATTTTCAATGGCAAACTCTATGAGACAATTTTTGATAGAGGTATTGAAAGCATTCCGTTAATTATATACGCTCGTGCCAAAGATATATTGAATGAGATCAAAAAGGTAGGTGCCTAAGATAGTATCCATCAAAGTAAGGATTTCGTACCCTTCTTTAGAATACAATTCTAGAATCGAGATAATTGGTTCAATAAAGTCATTAGTTCATATCCGGCTAGAGTAAAACTGTGTATGCGCTGTACCTTCTTGCAAGTATGCACGAGTTTTTGTTGTTGGCTTTATTATTGATTTCTGTGTTTTTCATCGTACCCCTTCACATCAGCTGACTACTTATAGTAAAATTCTCTTGAAATTTCATCGGTCACAGATCAACAAGGGTACTGGATTATTGGGGGATGCCAGTATCCCTTGACTGATATGTCAAATTATGACATAAAACGGTAGGGTACCGTTATATCGGATACAACACCTCGTTACTTTAATCAAATTGAGGTGTCCACGTACTAGTTGCGCGTCTAATAAACTCCTTGCGCTAGATATTTTATTTTTTGGGGGGAAGCTCTCTCTTAATGGCTCTCTTGCTCCTTATCTTATTATTCTCATTCTCCATTATGCTCATATATATCAATAAATCTATTAAAATAATAAACTTCGCGCTATCTTACAGCTTTACCTTACACATACTTCACATCGGTTTCGGAGGCTACCATGCTCATTATTCGATCATGGGTTCGTTTTATATATTAGAGAAACTGATATGACAAGAAACCCCTGTCAGCTCTCCCTCTAGGAGTGGTACACCATAGGATCCAGTACAACAGGGGGTAGCAAGCAAAAAACAGATACAGTATTCGGTGCGCAGAAAATACTTGGAGAGAGCCAAGCAAGAACTCAACAAATTGATGATAGATGAAATTATAGAATATACATGTCGTGTTCTACCAGAACACGCCGTTTAAAAAGTTGTCCACTGGGCTAAGCGTGGTGTACCACCACACGGAGTGTGTGATTTTGAGATCCCGCCAAATCAGCGGGGAAACCATTTGAGCCTAAAAACCTAAGGAGGGCAACAGAAAAATGACAAGAACGATAAAAATCTTTTAATAATAAAAATGTATTAGAAGGGTATCTTAGTAGGGTATGACTTGTTAAGGCCATGGGTTTATCAGATCCTCTCTTAGCCTCCCTCCTTGGGTACCCATTTATAACTAGTACTATTAAACTCAAGATTATTTTTTAGCTCCTGTTTATCAATTTCTCCATTTAGCTCGGTCATACCCTTTTTTGAGATTCTTTATATTTTGACATGCATTCTTCTAGAAAATTATAGAAGAAATTGATTTGGCACCTTTGATTGTTGGTTGGTGTGATGTATCATACAGGTTGACCCCAGATTTTCCTCCATATCAGGAGGAAAACCATACATAAGGAAACCCTCTAACTGAGGGGATGAGCGGCCAAGAAATAAAGACGCATGCGGTATGTGCAGAGCGCCAGGAATGTAATAAATTAAAAATGTGTTGAAAGCGTGCTTGGTACGCGGATACCTCAGTTAGTATGCTATATTACGTATGCAAATTAGAAGTAACTATCACGCTCCAAAAATCAGTGTTTGATTGGTTCAATGGTGACAATGTTTTAGAAGAATTCTAATACGGGCAGTCATATGATGTGAGGGCTGTAATGGCGATGATAAAGAAACTTACGAATGAAGAGGAGAAGCCGTGCATGAGCCAATTTATAGAACCAATTTGAGCACATCCCACAAGGAATGCCGGATAATTAATACATACTGTCGAAATGGTGTTTATTAAAAGATACGCTCTACGCCCATTTGATAGAGGAATAAATTCTATTTATATCTCACATGTCATTTTAAGGTTTCTTCATTGTACAGCAATTTGCAAAGTATGTTATGGCGTTAATTTCTTCTAATTATGATGATTCCTTCTCCTTTTCACTCTGTTGCCCCTACTCTGCTCTTAAGACCAATCAGGAAAAGTAAGCTGCTGTGTATAGTAAATTATAAGAAGAAGCGGCAAATCAGATTTGCAATAGACTAGAATGGTAAGTCAATTTGACTATAAAAAGAGCGCAAAAAACACCCCATGATGCTCAACATGTTTACACTCCTGCTTCTCTGGACAGCCAGTTGGCCTGTTGTACGGACTAATGATGCTGATACAATGCAAAAACTTAAAGAGAAAGAAGACCGATATATTGCTGAGTATGGAACAGAGATACCGGAGCCTTGGTATTATAATACCATACACTCTTTAATAAGAGAGTTGCTATACAATAAAATGAACAAGCAAGCGTATTTTCGGGGGATAAACAGCCGTCATTGTCTTCCTGAAATCCCTAGATTTATAGTTGAAGAGGGGAAACATCTAGAAAGTATAGTCATAGATGGCTTTACGATCTCCAAACTATCAAAAGATTTCTTAACGCTTCCTAATCTAAAAAAGCTATACATATGCCATGTCACGATCGGAGAAATAGAGAACTTTTGGGAAGATGAAAGCTGTAATGTAGAGGAATTAACCACGTGTCCTGAAACCCTTAATCAAATAGCTAACGAGCTATACATCTTTAAAAATGTTAAAGTATTGAGGTTGCATCGAACCTTTTCACTTGAAAGAGAGCTTGTAAAGGAGTATTCTTATAATGAGGAAAATGATACAATTGCTAGCGCATTGCCTAGTCTACTACCAAACAGTATATCTATCCTAAAATCATTGGAAGTACTGGATCTGGAGGGTCTGAAAATCTATCGATTACCGCCTGCTATAGCCAGGATCCCATGGATTAAAGAGCTTTATTTGTCCCATAATCAATTAGGCAATGCTGATTTTGAGGTGTTATCTGGACTAGTCAAGTTGGAAGCTCTAGTTATGATTAATGCTCATCTCACCAAATTTCATGAAAATCTATGCAGCCTAAGAGGTCTTAGGAAGCTCAATTTATCTAAAAACAGGATTCAAGAAATACCAGAAGAAGCTACTTGCCTAACCTTACTGGAAGAGGTAATATGGCAAAACAATGATTTCGATAGGATACCTGATAGTATATCCAACTTCAAGCTTATTAAGAAACTAGACTTATCATCCAACAACATAACAGAGATACCAAATAGTATAAGTCAGATGCCCTCATTAACGGAGCTAATATTAACCCATAACAACCTCATCACACTACCAAATGGTCTAGTTAATCTCAAGCAGGTCAAAAAACTTGATTTGAGCTGTAACAGTCTATCCTGTATACCATGTGATATCAATCAGATGAGCTCTTTGAAAGAGTTGAAATTGAGTTGCAATCGATTCAGTATCGTGCCAACTACCATGCACAACATTAAAAAGCTTGATATATCGTACAATAACCCAATAATTATACCGAAAGATATCGGTAGTTTATCTTTATTGGAAGAACTTAAATTGGCGGTTGCTTGGAGAGCTTCAACACAGGGTTTAGGGCATCTAAAATATCTCAAAAACCTCAAGAGTCTTGATCTAAGTTTTAACTCTAATCTGCCACTGTTATTGGATTTTAGTCAGTTGATCCATTTAGAAGAACTGATAATACCTGGTTGCACCCTTAACGAGATACCTAACACCACATACAGCCTAAAAAATCTCAAGAAGCTTGATGTGAGCAGAAATAGAATTACCGAGATACCAGAAGACATTAATCAAATGAATACACTAGAAGAGCTAGCGCTAACCAAGAATCGTTTTATTGAAATGCCAGTTGCTCTAACTAGCCTCAAAAATCTCAAAAAACTTGACATAAGTAACAATAAAATTACCAAGATACCTGATAGAATTGCAGCGATGTCTTTTCTTGAGGAACTGAGATTAAATAGCAACAAGATTAAGGCATTTCATAGACCCATATGCTATATCAAGAATCTCAAAGTACTAAACATGAGCGAGAACAATATAAAAGAACTACCAGAAGACATACCTGTAATGAAATCACTAGTGCACCTAGATTTATCTCATAACGAGCTTGAAAACGTTAAGATCCTTAGAAAATTTATAAGTGAAAACCTCAAATATCTGAATTTGGAGTACAATAATATAGTGATGATGCCCGGGATGGGCAGATTGAGAAACCTGAAAGTCTGCAAACTTGCAGGTAATAGGATAGGAATGCTGCCTCTCGAGATATGGTGCATTGGAAGGCGCGTAGATACTTTTACTTATTGATTATAGTATTTTCCACAGAGATAAATGGGGAAATACATGTTGTATAGTGAGGCCTAGCTCTTCACTACTTCAACCATATCCAGAAATTCTAGAATTCTCTGGGTATAAATACTCTAACCCCGAAACAGGAATGGCTGAGATACCGATCAAGCAAAAACAGCCATAAAAATAAATATCGTCGAATCATATTTTCAAAATAGACCCATCTCCTTGAGAGACGATACTAGATATGCCGTACACGTATCATCTAAATAATTTAAGGATACTTGGTACAAAACCTGACAGAGTATATTTGTTTTTAACGTTAGATCTTCTAAAGGATTTATTAACACCTATTCTATTACACATGTTGAGGGATACAGCAAAACCCAGTCACCATCTCGCGGCATGGGGCCTCCTTTGAGAGATCAAAAGTCGTATAAAATTGATCAATTGACAAGGAAAGGCCATGTCCATAAAAACGCGTTCTTTTTTGTGTGAAGTATCCGCGTATCAGATATGCTTCTAATAAACTGTTTTAAATGTTTTATTTTTGGGGAGAGCGCTCTCGCTTCATGGCCCCTCTCCCTTTATCTTGTCATAGTTATCCTCGCTTTTCTCTACCCTGCTCATCCTCTATTACGAGTTCCCACTATATAGTAGAAGGACTGATATGCCGGAAAGCCCCCATCAGTCCTGCCCTTTGGGGTGATACATCACAAACATAAACAAGATCTAAAAATAATCCTGAGTTTAATAATATATGCTGTGAAGAAGCTAGAATACCTATAAAGGGGAAGTCAAGAAGAGATCTGGTACCAGCTAGAATCTTAGACCCATCTGCAACTTCCTAAAAGGGCGTATCCTACTGGGATACTACAGGCGATGACACAAAGATCTGAACGGCTTACAGTGGTAGATTTGAAGGAGATATTCCACCACCTTGATCAAGGAACAAGACAAGCACAAGGCGACATTTGAGTTTGACGAGACAGTGTACGAATGGAACAATTTGTTGATGGGATACAAGAATAGTTCATAAATCGTGCAGAGAATAATGAACAAGGGTTTGAGGATTTGAAAGGTGGAGGCATTAAAGTTTAGATGGATGACATAGTGGTACATGCACCAGAGAAGAGGAAGCATGACGAACTGGCTTATGAGGTGCTTAAACGCCTAAAGAGAAATAGCGTGAGAGTTTACGGGAGGAAGATGCAGTTGGAGAGCAAAGAGATAAGGCCGCTAGAAGTTAGAATTGACGGAAAGGTATAGTCATTCTCGAGAGTGAAGCGAAGCACAGAAATACTCAAGGCTGAGGAATGTTTCGAAACTAAGAAGATTTTTAGGATTAACAGGGTGGTTTAGATTATTTATAGAAAAGTATGTGGACAAAGCAAGAATACTAACGGACAGTCTAAAAAAGAAGAAAGGGAGTGGACAAAGGACATGTGTTATAAAAAGAAGGGATCTCGTTGTGGCGGAGATAATACTTCACAACACCGGTTGGATAATATTCATTAAAGGTTTTTTTGGTGCCTCCTCCTTCTTCATTGCTCTCTCTCGGATTAGGGAACTATTTATAGCTTACGACTGATATCAGGAGATCAGTTTGCAAATAATAGATTATTTGTTTATGCAAAGACCTTATCAAATATCAGGTTATGTGTGATATTATGTAACAACATGGAGGTGGAGTTTGTGGAGATGAGGTTAGAGTTAAGAAAAATAAAGGAGTTACTGCTGATGAATTACGAGAAGAATTTTTTACTTAGGAAGAGTCTGTAAACAAAGGGATATGAGCAATACTACTACAGGAGAAGGAGAATGGGTGACAGTACACTGGACATCTAGGAAACTGGCGCCAAAGAAGACAAAATGTGGGATATTGGATAGGAAATACTGGCAGTGTTTTGGGAGGTCAAGAAGTTCGAATACTAGCTACAGGGACAGAGATTTGAATTGGAAACAGCCCACAAGACATCAGAAGAAATCAGATGCAGGTAGTGTTTGCAAACAACAGAATCAATAGATGGATGAAGAGAATATAAAGGTTTGACTTCAATGTAAGATACAAAAAGGGATATGAGATGGTAGTAACCAGCGCATTAAGCAGGGCACACGAGCCGGTGGGGAAAGGGAAGCAGAAAGGGGAGAGGATCAATGAGGGAAAATAGAAGAGGGATGTATTAGTGGATGAAAGCAAGAAGGTGTGGACCTTTGATTCAGAAGAGAAGCGAGAGAATAACTAGGGGACAGGGGGCTTTAAGCAGTCCATTACGAGCTGAAGAAAATTTATGACTGGCCAGGGGTGAAGGAGATGATTGGAGCGCGGCTGAAGGAGCGCTAAACGTGACATATATATAATAGGAAGAAGAAGGGTAGCAGCGGCCTTGTAACAACAAGTAGGCCGTTGGAAAAGATGTCGCTGGACATGAGGGAGCAGGGGAGATGTCCATTGATAGGTATTGACTACCTTACGAGGTTGATGAAGGCAATGGTATTGGACTTTAAGAAAACACAAAAGGTCTCAGAAAAGGTGGAAGAATGGTCAACAAAAGGATGCAAGCCGGTAAAGCTAATTATGCATAACGGTAAAGAATTTTGTAGTGAAGTATTTGAGGGAATGTGCAACAGATTTAACATAGAACACAGGAGAGTAGGAGTGAGTCACATCGAAGCAACGGTATAGTCGAAAGAATCATTAGAACAATCAAAAATTATATCTTTCGTAGACGTATCTTAATCTAGGATTGCTACTTTAAAATAACTACAACCTTTAACTCTATATGTCTCAAAAACCTGCTAATAATAAGAAAAATATTGACATGTCAATAGTGATGAAATTGGTTCGACCGTTTAAAAGGTCAGACAATGAGAACATTGAGGTATGGTTGAAAGAGATATTTGTGGTCACACACACGGGAGGAATCTCAGAGAATGCAACCAAGCAAATGATACTATTGTTCGTAAGAGACAATGTCCTGGCTTGGAGCACCACACCTACTGCCACACATGGATTACAGTTCCCCCTGGATTTCTTAATCAGTGCACTCAAAGTAGATTTTTACCTCAAGAATCTACAGATGAAGTTTTCGAAAATCTTCTACAGATTAAGAAGACCAACACTCAGGAGAAGTTCACGCGCCTTCTATCAGACGTATCCGTGTTGGTAGAGAGAAATTGTATCGATTGGTCTCTTTTGCTAACATTGACGATAACTAAAGCACCGGGAGAGCTAAGGGGTCTGCTATACCAGTTTTCATTGGTAAAGAAAAATTAGGAAGAATTTTTAAAAGCGGAAGACTCAGCTTGGATGGCATGTCTGGAAAAGGCCATTAATAACACCACTGCTCAGTTCCCAGATACCGACTAAATGATAAAAAGGGATCAAAATATTGTATTTTACACAGACCCAAAAAGCACAAAATAGACGACTGTTTAGCCATCAAGAAACTAGAAGAGAAAGGATGGACGCAAAGAGCCCTTAATGCGTCTAAAATCAACCAGGTTACGAATGGGGATACTGACACCGCCCCAAATATTGGCCTAACTGGTGAAGATTGTTTAGAATGTATCATATATTCCTGCATCATCAGATGATGATTTAATATTTCATGTAATCGTTTCCAATCATAAGGGTTTATTTTATCTCGATATATAGCATTTCATTTATTCCCGGATCCAAGTCTAATCATAAACAGGCACTGTATCTCGTTGACACAGGAGCCGAAGTATCCCTCATAAGCAGTGCTTTTTTTCCAAAGAAATAAAGCTTGAAGCGTGTAGAGGTGTGGTGAAAAGCGCCGGTTGGTCACCTATTAAGATTCTATGAAGGGCAATCAACGTGGTAGTCTACTCGGGCAGCTACAAAATAAAATTCTCACCTTTGGTGACCTACAGCGCCCTAATCAACTTATTCTCGGAATAAACACTTCACAAAGGCATAAAGGAGTATTTAAAGGCGTAGGTGAGAAATTTTTGGAGCACGAAATCAACGCGATAACACTAGACCACAAATAGAAGACAACATCTATCTTGCAAAAATATCCTTCATTATTTGCAACAAAGATAACTGAGGTACCCGTGTACCAGGTATGCCTATAATAAATCCTTTATTTTAATGCGGTATAGTGACCTACATCACCATCATTCGTAGATAGCGTTCACCGTCAGACTGATGTTGTTCGGTATGACCCCTGATCAAACAAATAAACATAGCACTCTATAAATAGGCCAGGGTCAAGAAGGGATGTCAGAAGAACCTGCCCATACGGGAGGCAAACCTGAACAAGCGATAACGCCTCACGTGAAGAAGCCCCGGCCGCTAAATAAAAGTCTACTCGAACAGTTTTGTGCAAGCGTATCCTCGGTGGGTACAAAATTTAAATACTTTATTTTTTGGAGAATATCTCTCTTGCTCTTTATCTGATCGCTATCGTTATCGTGCTGATTCATCCTGCGCATCTCCTCTCCAGGGGCTCTCCTTATATAGTAAAGGGACTGATATGGCGGGAACCTCCCATCAGTCCTCCTCTTTGGGGTGGTACACCACGATAACCAACATGCATCTCTACCCAAAAGGCATACATAACATAAATACTCAGGAAATCAGACCGATCTACCAACGCAGCGGCTAGATATCAGTTCACTATGATGAAAAAATATCGATTGAAATCACAAGGTTCCTACAAACGGGACTATTACAAGAAAACAGAAGCCCTTGGTGCTCAAGGGTCGTGTCAGTGCCCAAACTGGACTGCTTATCAAGAATTTATATTGATTATAGGGCCATGAACAAATTTACAATAAAAGACAAATATCCGCACCTACGGATATACACATAATTGACAACCTTGCTAGTCCAAAAATATTCGTTACGCTAGATACAGCCTCTGGGTACTAATAGATTATCATGTACGAAGAGGAGCAAGAGAAAACAGCATTCTCATGGAAGAATGGACTATACGAATTTGTTTGAATGCACTTTAGACTTTCCAATGCTTCAGCTACATTTCAACGATATATGGATGGAATCCTTAGAACGTAGCACGGGAAATTTATGCTACCATGCTTTTATGACATAATTGTCTCCTCAAAAGACTCCACTGAGCATGAGAATGATCTTGAAGTGGTATTGAGTAGGCTAAAGGCCTCTGAAATAGTTTTAAATCAAAAGAAATGTCACTTCTACAGGGCTAAAGTTAAAATCCTTGGTAATATAGTACCGGGATGGTACATTAAGTCTGATCCAGAGAAAATCACGGCAATTATGGAATACCCTGTAACGGAAAACACTAAGGAATTAGAATACTTCCTGTCGTGACCATCATAAGGCCACCACCAACTAGATATATTCCCACAAATTCCACCTCGATAAAAAAGCTTGAAACCAATATTAGTAAATTTAATCTTGGCTGGGCTACAGTGATTAAATCGATAAAACACTTCAAGGTGAAGAAGAAGAGGATGTCAACTCATGGGTGAAAGAGATTGTAATATTTCAGTTACAACACTTAGGAACCTGATTTATAGCAAATAATCAGCTTGCGACTCTAATCTGTTGTTTGTTGTCTAAACTGATTTACTGAAATATATAAGCACAATCCCCGTATACAAGGATGAAGAGGAGTAGCACCACATTCCAAGCGGATAATAAACGCAAGACCCGTTCGCGAGGACCCCTAGGTCCTGGAAAATGAAGGAGACGAGCAGCTGCCTACGCAGCCTGTGGCAAGAAGGGGTTTAGGTGCGATCATACATATAATAAATGAGTTGTATAAAATCATCAACAAGGCCAAATTCCTCCGAGTTTCAACAGAGACCATCATGGCCACTACGATAAGAGGGTTGTCCCATGAAGACACATTGAGAGCCATCCTTTTATCCTTACGGTACAAGGCCCTCACTTCTAGTACCACCCCGGAGGGTGTACGCATCCCTGCATTAAATATCGATAATGAATCTGCGGATAAAACAAAGAATAAGATCTTAAACGCCTAATACAGCATCAGCAGACACGGGCCCCTAAGAACATGAAATTTTTGATTCTAGAAAATTGTGGTATGATTGGCACCACTTTGACATAAAACGAGGGGATCTCGTTGTGGCGGGGATAATACTCCATAACATTAGTTGTATAATTTTTATTGAAAGCCTTATTATGTATCTCCTCATTCTTCATCGACTATCCGCCTTGGATCAGGGAACTATTTACAGTTTACAACTGATATCAAAAGATAAGTTTACAAACAATTAATTATTTGTTTGTACACAGATCTCGTCAGATATCAGGTTGCGTGGGTATTATATAATACGCCCCACGTGATACCATAGCCTAACCCCATGGTCTAATCAAGTTAAACAATCAGTTTAAAACGCTAATTGACTGAAGATCATTCAACAGATGCGCGTCGTTTAAACTGATTGGCAAACTATAAGTAGGGCACCCCTCCACAGATCTAGACAGTAATGAAGAGGTACGTTGGACAGAATCCGATAAAGACAGATTTGGGGCTTGGTAACTCCAAGAAACCCATTACGTTTACTGAGGTGAGGTACTCACATGCCAGGTACACTTATAATAAGCTTTTTATGTAAACTTTGTTGGTTTAAAGAGCTTGCTTGTGGATCTTTCGCCCTGTATATTATCTAAATTATTGCTCTTTTTATTTATCCTCTTCTTCTCTAGCCAGAGGTTACCATTATATAGTAGATGAACTGATATGGCAGGAAATCCCCTTCAGCTCTCCACTTTGGGTTATTACACCACACCTATACCTCTGTACTTGTTATTCTTGTGCAACTTTATTCTTTATAGGCTTTGTTCTTATGTACATAATTTAAATTCTCTTTATCTACCTGTCCGAACACGGGGTTAAAGAAAAAGTCTGGCTCTGAAATTTTAATAAATGAAAATTCAGTAAAAAAAGAGACAATTAGAGACGGTGAAGGGCCGAAAGAATCGGCTTTTGCTTCAGCAAGCTCATCTATGCTACCCCCTCAAGTAGAATGATATCTCTCAATTCAATCTTATCGAGCATCTCTGCAGGTCAAGAGGACTAACCTAAAGAGTTCCTTTCTTCGGTTAGGGAGAGGTTTGAGCGCATGTTAATGGGTGAGCCAATGGTGCTAGATACTTCCGGACAAATTCACCTCCAGCCTCCCAGCCTCCGACTTCAAGCGAAGGGCCGCTCTGCCTCGAGCAGTAAGGATAGGCGAGCTTGAAAGGAACCAGGATGATGGAAACAAGCGGAGAAAGAGGGCAGGTAAAACACCTGAGGAGTATGATCTCAGAGATGCCAAGCTCTACACTGAGCTAAAGACACTGTTCTTGGGTAAGATCAAGAGCAGTGAAGAAGAAAAGATAGAGGAGGCAGAGAGGACCAGAAAGGTTCCACATGAAAAATTGGACCACCAGGTACTTGAACTCTTGAACCGTTTGGCTGTAGAGTATGTCACTACTCACTCCCCCGCTAACATGACGGACGTGGCGAGGATTCTCCAGGCTGTCCAGGTCTGCTACCAGGAGGCCACCACAAAGAAGAGATCCCTCGCCGTAGAAAGCGAGCATAGAGAAGAAGATCGATGCACTCAAGTCCTCGATGGAGCTTCTCGACAAGAGAGCTGGGTCCGGTAAAATGACGACTGAGGAAGTGAAAGCCGCCAGGAAGGTCATGAGGCAATTCAACCTTGTGTTGGATAGGCCCAGTGACTGCACTGAGGCCAAAGCTAGACTCAGTGGGTTGATCCTAGTGTACAGCAAAAAGCTGGAAATGCACGAGAAGAGGAAGCTCTTCAGAAAGCAGAACCAGACCTTCGAGCTGTACAGGAGAAGATTCTACCGAGGTCTCACCCAGCAGGCGGCCCCTGAGTATAGTGTCAGTACTGTAGAGATCAGGAAGTATTGGTCCACTATGTGGAACAAGAAACCTGACGCCTCTGAGGAGTTTGACAAGTATCTTCTCGAGTATCTTCCAGAGGAAGGCACTGCTGATAACTTCTCGTCGATAAGGGAGTTCGAGGATGTACTAAGATCCCTGCCTTTCTGGAAGGCAGCAGGAGTTGACGGTATCTTCAACTTCTTCATCAAGAAGATGACCTCATTGCATAGTCATCTATACAGGGGGATCAGAGACATTTGCTTGGATGGGAAGTGCCAAGATGACTGATTCTATCGAGGAGTTAGACCACTCGGTCAGAAAAGCCCTTGCACAAGGTCCACCTGCAGCCTGGGTGTAAGGAAAGGCTATTCCTGCTAAGAGACGAGCTATGTAGAAGCCTACACAATATTGAGATGAGGAGTGAAAGTATGCTCCTACAACTGAGAGAATTACTGGATAAGCACAAAGATATATCCACAAGAAGAGCAGCAATTCTCAAGGTTGAGGAAAGCAACAAAACCCATCTTGCATTGATAAAGCCATACTTAGAGGTATAGTATAGCCCCTCCCACCAGAAAGAATCTGAAGCTGACTTAGAAGGAGCGCCTGTACAGCGAGATAAAAAAAGAAAACACACCATGCAAAGCTGTACATGGTCAAAGAAAACTCCTTGGTCAGCATGAAAGACTCATCTTCCCAGCATGTGGAAACATCGGGCCTAGGGATGAGGCAGGCGCTACATCCAGGACAGAAATGTGTTCTGGGGAGCAGCTTTGGCGTGCCAACACTGTGGTAAGGCCAACAAAACTGTAGACTACCTTGCAACGAGATATGACAGGACGCTAGGCCATGACTACACTAGAAGGCACAATGAGGTAGTGAGGAGCCTACATCTTCTCTTGGCTAATAAGTATGGCTTCAAGAGGTCTAAGAAGATGCGTGGCCACTCCGTGCAAGAAGTCATGGAAAATAAACTTGCAGAAAGATGACACGAGAATTCGAACTGATATCAAAATCAGTAGCAATAGGCCAGACATATTTATTTGGAACAATAAAATGCAGGAGATCATCCTAGTTGAGGTTAGCATAACTAGTCAAGACAACCCCCAGCAGGTCGAACTGAAGAAGACCAGGAAGTATGATATCCTGGCTAATGAGCTTGGCATGTTATACAAGGCTAAGAGGACAACAATCATTCAATATGTCATGCCATGGGATGGAGTGGTGGCAACATACCACAAGAAGTGCCTCAAGCAGTTGTAGGTCACGCCTATCATAGAGACATACATACAGGCATATAAGAAGACTCTAGAAACCATATAAGTACTGCAGAGGGATCGAAGATGGGCATGAGAAGGAGCTATTTAGCAAGCAGTGTAGAAACATGTCAAGTAGAGCAGCAAAAAGACTTTTAGACGACTAATGAATCTTGAGGAGTAGTCTTAGGTTTATGTCATTGCTAGTCACATGTTTGTACTCCGTATAGAAGGTATATGTCCAGAATCTTATGATGCTAGGCATAAAATATTTTGTTGCTATTTTATACTCCTCATTCCTGCTTCATCTCCTTTTTGTCCAAAATGCACCCATTTGTCATTCAAATGACCAATCTTATCTATCAAGCTTCAATATCTGAGACATCAAGTATCGATTGACATTCTAATATCCTCATTATATTATCTAAAGACCAAATGCAGATATATAAATATCTTATGCTCAAAGTGATCTCTATAGCAACAATGTCTCCTAGTAGTGTTATCACCGCAGGACAGCAATATCTCTTATCAAAAAGGGATATCTAAAAATTCTGCGGTTTGTTGCTTGCATGCTCATAAGTCGCAAGAGACCAGAGCAACAATCAAACCTTGGATAACCAAGATTTTGTGTTGCACTAGCATATAGTTATGCATATCACATGCACATGGAGTGTCAACAGCCATATATGTAGATCTTATGCGATGATGATGTGCACAGCAAACGCATCTAAATAGTATCTTGTGAGCATTGTAGAATATACTGAATACGATGATACCAAAAAGGAGGACGCATGTCACCGGATATTGCGATTGGTCATATCATGATCTGTATAGATCAAAAACAGTATAAATTTTACAAAAAATTTACCCCTTATGTCGATTATTATGCCAAAAAGACTAATGATACTACTATGCATCTTACAGGTGCACAACACCAGTGATCCTGTATTGTGGCCGCAGACTTACGATGCTTTAATGGATCAATTGTCTCATGCATGCAATACACAGATTACACAGCCTGTACCAAGTTTCCCTACCGGGCTTCATACGGCAAATGAAGAGTATGATGTAAGCGCAATAGACGCATACTGCAAGAAGCAGAAATATTATGCTCGAGATACAGAGAACAATTTGATGAGTGAGAATAGTATTGCCCAGCCCCAAGATGCTCAGCCATCCTCAGCACCTATAGTTGCAGGAGATAATTTGATGAGTGAGAATAAGACTACTCAATATCAATATGCTCAGACATCCGCAACACCTAAAGTTGCAGTCTCTACAAGCAGCTCATCACACGATCAAGCTATACTCCAGTGTGGGAGCAGTGAAAATAAATCTGTTACCAATATATCGACGCACGTTTATTCCATAAATAGACTGGACCGTGCGGACTATCTTGTTGCACTGGTGAAGATGAATACGATACTGGGGAAAGAGGAGGAAAAGTACATTGAGAGTATTACAAAGAGGACATACAGAAAAGTATATGGTAGACCTAACTGTATTGCATCTGATCAGGAGGTTAGATATTTCTTCCAGAATTACTCTGATCCGAGAGACTATCTGGGAAAGTATCCTTACTACCCCATGCAAGACAAACGCTCTGATTGGTTTTACACAATGATTACATTTTATAGGGAAAAGATTACAAGAATGATAATGGCAGAAGATACTGCCAAACATGATGATGGAGAAAATGGTACACTCAATAGTATAGACTTTGATACATGTGACAAGGAATACAATGATAAGCACAATAATGGTAGCGGTGCCAAGCAAGATGAAGAAGATGATACTGAGGGGTTTCTACAGGTGCTAGGCATTCATATTGATCTGGTGGTTTCTCTAGATTGCCCTACTTATTTTGAGTTCTACAAACATATATTGGATCTTTTCGTTATAACTGAGCCCTTCTACTTTCACGTTTTTGTTCTGCCTGAGCTGCCTTCATTGCTTGTTTATCTAAGTCAGCACACTGAGTATGCAACCAGTGGGTACAACCTTGCTGTGTTGCTCTATGAGCTTGCAAAGATAAAATACAAGATATGCAGATTCTACAACGAGAAGTCAGAAGAGCTGTTTTGCAAAAAAGAAAAGAGTATGGTTGTCATGGATATTGCCAAACTAAAAATGGTACTGGATATAAGAGAGGAGCTAAGAGAAGATGTGAGGGTACTGCTTGAGAAGCTAGGATGCCACAACTACTTCGTACGACTATATCCATACATGAGGAGTATGGAGGCGTGGGGTCTTATGAAACGTGGAAGTGGTGTGCATTATGGAGCACTCAATGAACTAATTGCCACTGTCTTGTACCGTCTTGATAAGCATACTGTAGGCACGATGGTGACAAAATATGATGAGCATATCGAGAAAAAGCATCTCTGGAATGAAACAATATGTCCACTGTCTGAATGGAAACAGCAAGAGATAAGTTACAAAGAAGTAATTGCATCATTTGTAGTGGTGCAGAATGAGTTGATGGAAGCAGTATTGGAAATGCACAAGCTGCTGCCTCTTGCTATGTCGCCAAATTTTAGGCAAGGAAACTTGTTGTTCAAGATTCACCGTGACATCATACTCAACGAGAAAGGGGTGCAAGGTCAAAAGATCTCTGACAGTGATATGATGTACGTATACCACTATAACTCACTATTGTATCATTTGTTGTATGATAGGCTACTTGGACCTATGAGAATTTGGAGGGTAAGAAGTGCTGACACAACTATCATCCATCCTCTTGAGGATAGCTTTCACCCAGGGAAAATACGAACCGTCACATTTGACAAAGACACTCTGAGCTACATTATCGTCACCCAGCAACAGCAGCAAAGTATAGAAGAACATACTGGGTCTAAGAAGCGAAAAGCCTTGGCTAGTTGACCTGAAGATAAGAAGGTGATGAAGCTAGATAGTGCGTAGCTAGCCTGTTCTTCAGAGCCATCGCTGCATGTAGATAGGCTGATTTCACATCCCTTTTCCTCTTGTTGACGATCCTTAATCTTCATAACTGGAGCATATTTAAAAGCTTCTGAGCCTTTTTGAGGAACTGGGGCCTCACTATTCACTTTGGTATCTTCACTTGAGGCTTTTGCTTGATCTCACTGCTCAAAGTAGCATCATTCGCAAGGTTATCGTTGTTTCCAACGCGCTCTGATTTACTATTCAGCCCTTGTGCATCAGTCCTTCTACTATATAGTGGGAACCCGTAATAGAGAATGAGCAGGATAGAGAAAAGCGAGGATAACTATGACAAGATAAAGGGAGATGCAGCTATGACGCGAGAGCGTTCTCCCCAAAAATAAAACATTTAAAACAGTTTATTAGAAGCATATCTGATACACGGGTACTTCAAGGTTACTTCAATATAAAGCAACTCGCAAGATATATTATAACGTTAATTATTTCTAATTATTATAATTCCCTCTCCTTTTTATTCTGTTGCCCCTGCTCTGCTTGTAAGATCAATCAAGTTGCTGTGTATACTAAATTATGAGAAGAAGCAGCAGACTCCATATTCGATGCACCCATCTTAGGGGTGGCCATATGATGATCAAAAAGTTTATTCGGTCAAGAATGAGACACAACGCCAGTAAATTTATTAAAATAAGGATCAACACTTCTGACAAAAGTGCTAACGTTTTATTGATTTACGTCATGATACAGTAATTTTGATATCCACATTTTTCGTCAGTGTAAACTGCATAGCATAAAAACAATGCCGTGGGATAATAATTTTAAACCTGTTCTTTTCAACGCTTAGGGTTTTGCACTCCGAGCTTGTTCCATACCATGTATTTTTGGCATGTTATCGTATTGTTTGGATGATTGTTTTTATATATTGTGACGTGTCAGGTTGTGATAACCATGACAATCTACAGTGTGTTTACCAAAAAGAAATTCTTACGCATAATCAACAAAACTAGTTGTATAGTATCCAAAAGGGAAGTCCATGGCAAGTTTACCTACTTTAGGTACCAAATTTTGTTTCGCTAGACAACAATTTCTTTATCGAATTGCATTGGTTGGGTTGTTTGTCATTGAGCTAATATGCAGACCCGAAAGGATAAAGGTTCAGGGGCTTTTACATGCACGAAATCTTCGCCTCTAAAACAGGGTGTTTGTACCAGGCCATACAGTTACTGTTATCAGGTGAAATGTGAAGTACAGATTTTGCAAATGTACCTATGTGACCAAGAAATTTCTACTAGTGCATATCTAGCGGCCGTATTTCAGCCAAGACCTTGTATTTTTGTTTGATTAATTTGCCAACAACACAAGGCCTGCTTGTAGATCGATATAGTAGATGGGCGCCATAAAATTAACAATGACGAATGCTGAACCTGTGGATGATGACCGCTTTATCATTGCACTGATTGTATACAATTTGTGCTTGTGATGCCGTATTACATCTAAGTTAGAGATGCCATAATTGTTAGTTGCAGAAAACATGTTCCAAAACATAAGCGTAAAGCATTTATTGGCGTTATAATCTATCTGTGCTGTACCACTTCATGGTAAGGGTACTGATCCCAGGCTTCCCTCCGTATCAGGGGAAAAGCTGTGCAAGGAACCCCCGAGGAGCAATGGTAACGAACGAGAAGACCAAAAGAGAGGGTATAATAGCAGATTTCAAAGGATTAAAATAAATTTTCTGTTGTATTTATTATAAATTGGAGTAATTTATTTTAATCACCTTATTTGTAAGTCAACGCTGCAATAAGTAATATTTTAGAAGCATACTTAGCGTAGGATGGATGCCTGCCCAGAGACCCTTAGAAGGGGCTATTGCGTATCACTAGCTTGGTTGATTCAGAGGGGGATTAGATCACTTTCTTCACGCTGTCACAGAAGTGATCTGGTAGCATCAGGAAGCGACTATATAATAGGTGGAACGATCCCAATAATAAATGAATTCTCTTCCGTCCAAAACTTAGTACGCAGATACCTCAGTATCACTAGCGTATTTTCTGGAGAAATACAGATTGATAATATAAATTATTGGTCTGAAAACTTTTGCATTTCAAATAGTACTGAGATCGTAATCCTTTGTATACCTTGAAAATTATAAAATAAGCAATCCTGTTGGGATTTTTATTAACACATTCCAATCGCATATGCGGGGTATTACAGTCACCATACATCCCGATCTCACTACACTCCTGATTGCGTAGATATATTCAAGGCAGCCGAGCATCTCAACTCTACAAGAAACCTAAACCCCATTCCAAGATCAGGCCTGGTCAACTCCAATCGCCATTGTGGATATACACTTTCCAAGTCATATTTGGCAGCTTCCCCTGACAGTATAATTCTGTCCTTTCTAGCCTCTCGGGCCTCCATCACCTCATCCAGGACCTTCTTTACATCATTTAGCGGTGCATCTTTGGCGTACCTTTTCAGCTATCTTTGCGTGCCAGTTACCCAGGAGGAGCATCTGTGGGGAACTTGGACTTCACCAGGTCTCCATTACCATCCTAACTCAACCATGAGATGTTTATTTTAGGTAAATCTATAACACATAATAAAAACGACTCGTACCTCGTTATAACAGGGTAAGCACGAACGATGGAAGCTCTAGAAGAATAGTATTGCCAATCCAGGCACAAAACAATTAATATAAACCACCCTAACCTATAAATAAACAAGAAATACAAAATTTAATTAACACTACAACTATTCCTTCTGATTTGACGCATGTCCATCACCCAATATGAAGCTATCTGAAGACGATAGGATTAGGAATATAAGACCTCCAAGGGGTTGCATTACAAGCAGTCGAGGGGGCGCTCCCAGAGATAACATGATTGAGAGTGGTTGAAAATAATTTGCATAGATGATCTATCTCCCTTCTTCCCCTCTCCAATAAAAACCTTCCGGTTGGAAAATTCCATACAAAATCTGCACCTTCGCTGGGAGCCAGGGGCTTCGCTCTTGAGGACAATATATCTGCCTCAGTATGCAAGTCAATCCCAGAAGATGTGCAAACGGCTGGAGGTCCTTCATATGATGCTACTGCCTTAGCCGTACATTTACCATCGACTTCATCAGCAACAACCAACTTCTTTACATCTTCGCACTTAATCTCATCTAAAATGCTCTTAGTAAGGCTAATAACCCTGCCAGTTAGTATATAGCTCACTTCACTGTTGCCATCGGTATGCTTATCCCCAGAAACACCGCAACTCTCCTTCTCAAATGCTTTCGGCTCGATTGACTCTCTCAAAACACGAGAGGGCTTTCCGGTAAGTTCGAAATGTACTGCCACGGAATTCTTTAAATTAGCAACGTTTTCTCCTTGATATTCGCAAATGGGCAGCTTGAAAACATAGGTGTCTAGCTTTCCATTTTCTAAATCCACGTCTACGTGAACCCTAATATCCTTGGAAATGCACGTGTACAATAGAATATGCCCCTTGGTATTATCAATATAGGAAATTACATGCTGTTGCACCAATTCATACGCTGTATTTCTACTCATCCCATCAGTTACATAGCTGTTGGCACACTCCTTCATTTCATCAAAAGTGCACATAACCCCGGATGAATAAATAACCAAATTTCTCAAAAAATTCTTCAGGTATGGCCCAGAGATCAGATAATGTATTATCTTAACTAGATCCTGCTGGGTCAAAGAAGCCTCAAATCTACAGTCTGTCCTAACCAGTTTAACATCTCCCCCCGCACTAAAATGTTTTAGAAATAATTCATAAAGTGCACAGAGCTTATTCTCCACCACATCGCTATCTTTTTGTGCCTCACCAGTTTCTCTAACCGTATCCGATTGAAGGAGATGTAGCCTGGGTTCATCTGCTATAAACTCTTGTGAAAGGTCTGCAGATAGTTCAAACGTGTTTTCCCTAGACAACACTAAGTCTTGACATTCATCCTCCTCCAAACGCAGCCCAAAAGTGGACTCAGGACCATTTTCTAGTGAAGGGGTGATAACATTCTCTAATAACAAACAACTAGCTGGACCTTGACCCGGGGGGTCATCATCCCTTCTTTCATCGTCTTCGTTACATTTGGCACCACCATCAATAGGCCTGTTGTTAACATATACTATCTCCTGGATCAATTCTTGAGGCGCCCTCGATCTTCTTCAAAAACGGGTACCATACATCGACAGCCACCTCCACCTTTAGGATCATCACCACTTCCCCCTGAATACTCATCTGCAACTATTTCTCCTTTATTATCAGTCTTAGAGCTCAGTGATGTTATAGAATTCTTGGGTGACGCGTCTTCAATTCTTGTACTACTAGTCGCTGTCGGTAGCTCTTGACCGCTACCATTCTCAAGAACTAAAGGAGGACATCCGTTTTTAAGCGGTTTGTAGCTCTTAGATATGGGGTCGTACCTAATATACGCGCACACTGTCACGCAAGCAACTACTAACAAAATTGTTAGGCAAGCTAGTTTTTTATGTAATGAGGTGCTCCACATAGTGCAATTTTGAGGGGTAGAACTTTTATAGTCAAAGAGCGTTGATTTGAATTTATTGTCAATATATTATCATCCAAAAATGGAATATCGAATAATACATCAATATACTTTACGTAAACCAGACGAGAGAATTTATTATAATGTCTATTAGTCATCCACTTTTCTGTATTTTTTTTTCTGATAATCATATTAAAAGGGGAAGATACATCATAAATCGTGTATTTGTTTGTGATGGTATATGTTAAGCTTAGATTTTATTGGAATAATTACAAATTTAATCATTTTGTTGACCGAGGTAAAGTAAATGCTGGTAGTAAGAATATATATTGGATAAGTAGAATTTATGATTATGTGATTATTGCATAAGGACATTTTCTTTGCCAAGTGGGCTGGAGGTATAGTGATAAGCACTTACTGTACGTTTTAATACGAGAGTGGTATGAAAAGATTAATTTTAATGCAACATAAAATTGTAGTCTATAACACCGCCAGCAACCTCTAAAAATTCATTAGATTAACGAACTTTGATATACCGACACAAATATGTGTCGTATGAGCATCAGCTTCTTTAAATCCTATCTGTTGGGTGCAGGAAGAGAATTCATTTATTGTATGCAGGATCAATCTGGTGATTTTATGTAGTTGTGTACTGATGCCATCAAATCACCTCTTTTACGGTCGTAGAGGTGATCTGATAAAGGCTTCAACCAATTCTCTCAAGGGTAGATAAAGGTGGGTGAGTCCTAATCCCACAATGTCTATGGATTCATAATTCCATCACAATCCAATATAGATGTGAGCATTTTTTTTGATCACTAAACTTATTAGAAATTTTGGAATGTGGTTTGCTGGGGAAATAATCTTGCTAGCATACTTTATACCTTTAACTCGGAATATCTGCTTATTACTTATGATAATTACTGGTCTTTGATGTCGAATCTTTATTCCTAAATGAACGCATAACAAACCTTTCCCGAAATATATATGATACAAGTGTGTTATTTCTAGAAAGTTTTACCTGCTTTTTCTTCCTTGTGTTTCCTTTCTAATATATTTTGATCCACAAATGGTTATAAAACCAAAGAAAGTAGTAGGACTAAGAAAGGATGGAGGCGAGATGTCCTTTGAGGTATGTTGGACGGATGGGTATAAGACCTGGGAGCCAGCGTCAAATGTCTCTTGTAGATCTTTAGTCCTTCTTTTTGTCAAGAAATGTATAAGGCGTGTTTTGATGCTAAATGAATTTTATATTGAATCTGAAAAAAAGAAGAAAAACAACGACTTACTAAGGACGTTAAACTCTATTCGAAAATCGTCAGATCAAGTGCCCAAGAGACCTAATGACATAAGAAGCCAGGGTATTGAGCAAGAAAACGATAGAAGATATAATGGTCTCAGAAGGGTGGAGTCCAGAAACGATGTATTCTTGGCCCAAGAAAAAAATGTAAACAAGCAGGCATACGATTTTAGAAGTAAGGAGTTTAGATCTGTTACTGATCTTAGATCCAGAGAATTTAGGCCAGTCACTGGTTTAAGGAATAAGGATATGCATGATCTTAAGAGTAGACAGTACGAGCCAAGAATTACAGAGGATGCAAAAGTGGAGACGAGAAGGGGTTATTCCACTCCAGAAACTTTGATTGATAGGCCTCACTTCCCTCGTCATAAATCTAAAAAGCAGATTACGATATTGCAAAATGACGTAGAGGTAGCAAAGTTTGGATATAGTAGATATAAGGGGAAGGACATTATACCTTATAATTTTGACATGTCTAATATAATGTATATCCCAATTCACGACGTGCTAAAATATGCTGTTCGCAGCGACTACCACTCCTCTGTTACCATTCATTTTCTAACGCTACTCGACAGCAACAACATTGTTAGCAAGTTGGAGAGCACACTTTTGCAAAATAGCTGGGCGATTTTAAAGACCGATAATCTATATGCAAGATTTCTTTATGTTAAGAATGAAAGCACAGACCTATCATTTTTTGATTTGTTTAGCAAATACTATTCGATACAAGTTGAGAATAAGCTTATTGACTATTTGTTATTGGGCATAGAACAGACGTATTTTAACAAAGAAACATACACATGGTTTGAGAGCACACCTCTGTACCAATCATTACTCTCTGCCGAGCTACTATTATGTATCCCACAAGCAATCCAGAATGCTAAGACATCCTTTATCGGGAATAAAGAGTCTTTCTTCTATCGAGAACTCAAATATCTTTTGAAATGTCGTGGGATATTTTTAGAAAACGAACTTAATTTAGGAACAAAGTATGTGTTTGTTGAACAAGGGTACCTACCCTACCTTCCTTCGGCTTCAAATATGTTGGATTTGCTGAAGTCTAACGCAAAATTTTTTCTCGTGAAGAAGCGTGTTGGTGCGACCTTCATGTTCCAGGTTGCTCAGATATTTGTAAAACGTGCCATGTGTACGTTGACTAAAGCGTTTTTGTTCTCTTTGGATTTAGAGAAGATGAATGATTTGTTTAAGAAGATTTCGATGTCCAATACGTTTGATGTTAAAGTTCCATCAGACATCGTAAGAGTTTACAAACAGCATTTTAGTTCTTATGTTGGAACCCCAGCTTATAACAAAGCAGCTTGTGTATATAAATTCTTGGTGGATTCTGTAGAAAACATACCATGTGAGTCCATTGAGGAGTACTGCGATGCTTTACGAGCAAAATACTATACATCTTATAGGTCTTTTCTCATACTAAATGATGAGGATGTTGACGATAGGATTGTTTCTGTTAACGAGTTAGAGAGTCTTATGAGGCAATGCTGAGTAGTGAATCTTGTATTGCATCATGTGACTACTAGATCTTGTAATGTAAGCCAGAGGTACTTTTTGAGGTAGTATTGCCAAATTACTGCCACTAATATGTTAGATGGGATACTCCCTTGTAATGTATAATAATTAGTAGAAAGCATACTACAACTTAAGTCGGCACAATGGTCGGCTTTATGTTTCTTTTTATCTCGAGTGAAAGATTATGAGACTTATGAATAATTTGCTACCCAGTGGTCAACCACTTTATGGTCATCCTCAACATAAGGTCTCTTTCTTGAATGCAGAAAAGTTAGAAAATTAGGCTAAAAACATTTTTATGACGGAATCCCACCCCTTGACCAATCTACCTGGAATACTTCTGGAACGGACACGCCATTTATCATTTATTGAGACCAGTTAGGGTTGTAGATCGACGTCATGGTCCTAGCTTTCCTTCTACCTCAATTAGAATGAATACGCCAGCTTGAGATTGATGCACGTAGAGAACGTAGAGAATAGCGTTGATTTGTGTATCAGCGCGAAATCCACTAATCTCAGGCCCGCTAGTAGTGCAGGAGAATAACGTAAGGGAGGTGTGCTATATGGTAGGATGAAACCGACCCTTATCTTTAAAATTCAAAAAATTCAAGGTACAATATAATAAATGCTGCTGATGACGTCAAAGTGAAACATTTAAATCATGTAATTATTATAGTTTTGATAGGCTCCTGAATCTGTTGCCACCATAAACACCGCAAAATTGGAGATATTGAAACATAGAAACCAGGCGATGGATTATTTAATAAATTTATTTGTAGTGATTAGTCATATTGTTTGCCCCCCTATCAAAGCAAACAACAGCATGTACAGATTTTGTATAAACCAAATTCAACATGATCTAAGTTTAGCTTTTATTAATAGAATTAGTACGCCGCAATTTGATTGAATATAAATTTTTAATCAATAGGATTTGTTAAATAAACTTTTTGATGCTTCAAAGCTTAACCCTACGCATAATGTGTGTCGATTTCGATGGATCAAGTGTAAGTTTTTGCATTTCTATATCTGGCATTATGCGTGTTCTTATAATGTAAGTGTACAAATGGCGCAGTACTTAAGCGAGGTTCCCTATAGTAAGGATTTTGCGCCAAAACATCATAAGCAATAGATCTACTTATTTATTACCATAAAACGCAAAGTAAAGCGATGTTGATTGGTTGTGAGGACGTAGAAAATTATTTCGGTCAGATGAGATAGCAACATTCTTTGTGAAATGTAAATCTACTGGAATATTTATGGCTCGTAACCTTGCACTCTTCGATAAATGAAATAGCTAGCCGTCTTAAATGACGTTAAACTACGGCCCCTATGGCAGAGCAAGTCTCTTGTCTACGCTGTGAGGGTTAGATCCGGGCTTGATTCCCGAGATCGACGTTTCTTCAGAAAGGAAGGAATAATGGAGGACGGATAACCATAACAAAAACTATTGAACTTCAGTAGGGAGCAAGCAGTATACGGAAGCCACCAAAGTACGTGTAGACGGAAAGGTGCAAGAGCTCGGTGAGCAGTAGTCTGAAGAGCTCGATGAGCCGAGCTAGGAATGATTGATGGGCTTGTTAATCTCAATCCGTGGAAGCGTAGAGTAAGAGGGGAAACACGTGATTCTTCTCGGCCGAGAATGGTACTTGAGACGTACAGTGTCCCCATTCGAGGCCCGTGGCCGGATAGAGACACCACGATAAAAACACTCCAAGAGGTTAGGATGGGTCCTTATAACCATCCAAGGGTAGTGAGATGCTTTCTACCAGGCTCTCCTACTCTGCCTTAGGGCACGTGGCCAGGGACATGCCGCGCAAAGAAGTCCCAAGGTCAGGCACCACGAGTTAATGAGCAACTGGGCTAAACATGCTTAGGGTGACAAAACACGTTAAAAATCTTCACACGTTCTGTGTAGCACTCGATGGGCCCACAGGAGGTGCTAGCCACAGAAGCTAGAAGTATCACCCTGATGAGGCAGGTAAGTATCGGGCTGACACTGCCCTAGACAAAACAGTAGACATATGTAACTAGTGAACCATAAAGGGTTCACAAAAACACATAAATGGGATACATACTTACCTCGGAATCAATGCGCAGGCCGCATATGATAAAGCCATGAATGGCGAGAAGTTTATTTAAATAAATTTATTAAAAATAAAATACCCAATAGCTACTTGACTTAGCTGAGATGTCAAAGCTTGCGTCTCTCTCGTGGTGAGACTTTGATCTGCTTGTTAAGTTCTTATCCTAGCTCAACATCATTTCAAACGAGAAATGTTATTGATATACAAAAATAATGCAAAAAATAGAGCCTCATGAAGCAGTAACTATATTATCAAATGTTTATTCATATAGGAAGTGCAATATTGTCTCCTAAGGCTCCACTAATTCCTGTATACGGCTCATGGGACGTCTCGTAGCCCAACGACGTCTTTTACAAGATAACTTAGGACGTTTATTATTGCTATTTGCAATTCCAGAACCATTATACGTATGCCCAGAATTTATTTTGTTGAGTTCTGTCTCCGGAACAATATCCTGGATCTGTGCATCATCTTGAGTTTGATTAGTCTTTGTATCACTGCAAATAGTCACTTCTTCATTGGTGTTGTAGAGCTCAAAGTTTTCGCTCTCCGCCTTATCATCCAAACTATCAGGATCCATCTCTTCGGTAAGTATCAGCTGCTCATTTCTACAAAAAAGTCTATCTTCCAGCTCATCGATTTCTTCTTTAATAAACTTCGACTTCTTCAGTAGGTCGTTATTCCTCTACCTCAGCTTTATGTTCACTCGGGTCGCCCTTGTAATTTCCCTACGTAGTTTTCTCATCTCATCTAATATTTTGATACGCTTCTTGTTGAGCTTGGTTCTTATCTTTGCCAATTTATGGTATTCATTCTTCTCTCTAACCACCTGGACTGATAAATAAACAGCCTTTTCTTGCTCTGTTTTTATCTGCTGCTCTAATTGCTTAACCTGGAGTCCTATCCCTTTGATCGTAAGATCTAGGTCCATATACTCTATTTCTTTTTCTGCTATCTTCGACTCAATAGATGTAAGCTCAGCTTCTTTGTCCAGGGCTTGATTCTCCAAGTCACAAAGCAAAACCTGTCGGGCAGCTGTATCATCACACCTGCAATATGAATCACGAGAAGAACGAACATACTTTTCACTACCAGAACTATTGCAAGCTGTAAAATGACATTTTGATTCATTTGTTACCACACCTGGTTCGACTTTCAACAAACAAGTTGTACATGTAGAGGACACATTATCTCTACGTTTACTCCATGCAGTGTTTCTGTTGCATGTTTTCTCCATAATGTATTTGTACAATAATCTTAGATCAATCATAAAAGAATTTTTTTCATCAATACCAGCGGCAACACCATTTGGGAAATTTTTCAATATAGTGCTTCTATATTTTGTCTCTGCAACTGAGCAATTTTGTCGGAGAAATTCGACCATTGTCTCATGTGCATCATCCATACTATCATCCTGAATGCCAGTAGATCCAACTGACCCAAGCATCTTATTATTGTTTTCATCCAATTTGGATTCAAAGACGTGTAAGCCACTACAGAATAACTCTTCTTCCTGCATATTTGGTCCAAAATCTTCACTGGATTCAATAGACTCGCCTTCAAATTCCTGAATTTTGTTTCTAGTAACCGACTGCTTCTTGGATGACTTTGATGTATTAGGCGAAGTAAGTGGTACATCTTCTTTAGATAAAACACGGGAATCCTGAACACCGCAGGCGCTTTTAAGCCACTTGGCCTCCATAATCTCCTCATAAGATCCTGTTTCACCTGATACATCAGAAATCTGTCTTATCCTTGGATTTTCAATCTCTTCTGTTTCAGATATCAATTTTAAGCTTTGTTTTTCGTTATACCGAATATTTTGGGTGTTTTGGTTTTCATCAGTATTCTTATCAAATTCTTGTGCCTTGCTCTTACTCCTAGTAAGAAATGCTGGTTTTGAAATCTCCATAGCCTCATCATATATGAGCTCTGGATTGCAACTGACATATCCTTGATTGATATCTCCACAGCCCTTACTATAACTACATATTTTGCTGTCATAATTCTCAGACAGGTTGCAAATGCGTGGTTTTACAGTACTCTGCCTCACGGCAAGACGTTTATCGTATCGATTGCACTGAGACAAAGCTATTTTTTTTGCTGCATTTTTGGCAAACCATCTACTAGATATGGAATTTCTGGTGATTTGTCGACTAGATTAATCGTTCCTTTCGGTCTCTCTTCCTTTATTCATGGTTCTCACATTTTGCCTTATATCCTTTGCACTTGACAGCCCAGAATGCTTTTTCTGTCCGCTTGCATTTGTGAAATTAGTGTAGAGAAGAAATACAACGGTGATCAGCATTTAGGGTGTCCAATATTTCACTATAAATACGCCATTTTCAATCAATTTTCCATCTTTGTTTATTCTTTTTTTATTTAATTAGATAAGATATAATTTTGCTGATTGAAGAGTTAGGAAAATACTTCACACTATATTTGTTAAGCACTTGTGTCTGCATCAGTTGTGATAGTCAAAATCATGTGTGATCGCTCGCATCATATCCTGATGTTAACAAATACCTGTTAAAAATTCTTAGATAATTTATTGCAAAGAGTAAGCAACAACTATAACGAGTTTATGAAAAGTAAGATGTTACACATTTGTATCACAACACAGAAATGCAGTATCTTATAACTATATTAGTGCTCAGAGATATATGATTCTTTCAAATCTTGTTATTTTTGATTTTATTTTATAGATTCACTGGACAGAAGCATAATGATAATAAATACAAATTTCACAGAATGTAAACGATGTACTACAGAAATGGCACCTAGAAGGCAACGTGGACGCCTAGAAATAATATAATGACGGCTATACAATAGAATGGAAAGTGCATTTAATAAAAGGTGCTATTATTACAATATATACATTGCCTGTGTAAATTGCAAGATATTGCACTACAATAGATAACAGCGTAAATGCGATGATATTTAAAGTCTTTGATATGCATTATCAATATCAGTGGTGATTTTATACACCATCACTTAACGGCACTCTAGCTATGATAAGTTGGCAAGAGGTCGTATCTACATATAAACGTTGATAGCATAAGCAAATATTAAAGTAGAATATACATAATCATCACAAACCATAAACAAATCTTGTCATTCACATCTTTGACTTTATTCTATTCTCCTGTTAGGATAATAATGATGAGCAAACACAACACATTTCGAAATTAACCATCCTATGTCAAACCCCTGCAGGTTTACCTATCCATTACTTCGATTAGCTATACTCTCTAAGTATTTAGATACGCTGTTTCCTGCTATCGACCCAGATGCTGCTGCAGTCACTGCTTGCCTATATTCCTTGTCAGCCACATCACCACAGGCGTAAACCCCTGGCACATTAGTGCTCATATCCTTATTGCATTTGATATATCCAGACCCGTCGCACTCGAAATCCTGTTTATCCAGGAATTGCGTGTTGGGATCATGACCTATTCCAAAGAACAACCCATCAGTCTTCACTTCTCGTTCGCTCTTATCCTCTGTATTTATGATTTTAATAAACTCAAGCATCCCCCTTCCATTTGCTGAAGCTAATTGATACGGAACAAGAATTTCAATGTTTTTTGCTCCCTTTACCATGGCTAGTTTATCCTTCCTGGCCCTGAATTCTCGTCTTCTATGGATCAAATAAACCTTTCTTGCTATACCAGAAAGGTAAAGTGCTTCCTCCATAGCTGTATCTCCACCACCAACGACACACACCACCTTATCCATGAAGAAAAAGCCATCGCATACCGCGCATGAGCTGACACCCTTCTGCCATAGTTCGTCATCGTTGGTTCCCTTAACAAAGAGTCTTCTAGCCACAGCTCCCGTAGCAATTATAACAGCAAGGCACTTATACACAGCTTTGTTTGTATGCACAACAAACTCTGTAGTCTGCTTAGCCTCAGTGTCGTTATTGACCTTGTGAATTTTAGTAACAGTCTCGGGTCTTATGCGTAATCCTGTCCCGAGTGCTTGCACTCTCATGTTGTCCATAAGCACTGGACCTTGTACGCCTTCTGGAAATCCTGGATAGTTGTCAACGTTTGTTGTAGTGGTGAGCTGACCACCAGGGCCATTGTTGCCAATAATCCCACCCTCAAACATTAGTGGCTTATGCTCCGATGAGTACAATGCTGCAGTATATGCGGCTGGACCGCTACCGATGATTATCAATTTCTCTGGAATCATAAGGGCTTTCCACTTTCCATTTTATAAATATAGGAGGGAATATCCTCCTTCCAAAATAAGGAGAAAAACACAAAATACAGAATGAGAAACTATAGAGTGCAGGAAAATCACAGGAGCGTATGTGCGTGACTTGTAGGTATTTGATGATAATATTCATATGAGTTTTAGCATTTTCCGCTATATATTAACGTCATATGAATCTCGAGACCTATAACCCTGACACCCAAAGTTTGTTTGGCCTGATGGTCAAGTTGAGGATGGATTTTAGGAAAAAAGTTAAAAGACAATGTATTAGTGAGATATTTATTCAGTGTATTTTTAGTAATAGTGATATAGGGTCCTTACCACACAATAGATCCACAATAGGTATAGTACAAGGCTGCTAGACTGCAAGATATCTATTAAAATAAGTGTAATGGCGCAAGGCCCTGGAGCTATATACGGTCCGCCATTGTTAGGAGTAATTGTATGGTAACTAATAAAAAAGAATTTTTAGTCCAATCTGGTGCAGAAAACTAGTTTATAAACTTTTTGCATCAATCAAGGCCTCAAGCATTGAAAGCTTGGTTATCTGATGGGTGATTATTGGTGCATGCGCTGTGCCATCAGAGATGTGCAAAAAGAGACGTTTGGATGAATGCTATTTGTTTATTTGTTATTTTATTTACTCTGACATTCTATGAGCTCATTGGTTTTTTTTATGTTGCCCATCAATCTCTCCATCTTTAATTTATTTAATCTTTATGGCCTTATCTTAATTGATCTTTACAACTTTAGCTCGGTTAATCTCCTCATTTGCTGTTCAATCAATCTTCCTTTTCGTTACTCAGTTAAGAAGCGTACCAGCACACATTGCTTCCATCATACTTCATGCAAATCACCCGGCTAGTATTCCATTTAGCTGTCTGATGTAGTTTGCTACCCTAAATAGATGCTGTTATGTTAGAATCTAGCTTTTTATCCTTGCAATTGACTTGCCATTATTCTTCTTAGAATAAAAAATTTTACCCTAAAATGAGTACAATGGCGTCACCCGTAATCGATAATCAGTTGCTGAATACAACAATTCCGGCCATATTTGCATCATTTAAGAGGGGAAGAAAGGCTACGCACAATGACTATAACATCCTCAAGATAAATAATGTTTGCACCAGAGAGGAAGCTGAGAAGTACGTAGGAAATTGTGTGGTTTCGATTAGAGTGTCAAAAAAAGGAGAGACAAGGAAAGTCTATGGCGTCATCACACGTGTTCACGGTAGGAGGGGTGCTGTTTTGTGCAAGTTTAGTCGCAATATGAATCCTAAGGATATTGGAGGCTTAGTTTACGTTAAACTCTATAAGATTGATCGAGACAGTCTATAAACAGTATTTTTTTTGTTATTTTTGTGTTTGGACTACCTTTTATGTTTTGTTCTAGGGACAACTTCCGTGCTATACCCTTTCTAGTGTTTCTGCTGGTTTTCTCATATGCTGCCCGCTATGTTGTCAAAAGCCCAGTGCTTATTTGATCCAGACCTTGTGTATTTCATGGGATTGGTCTATTCCTCAATAATTGATTGTACGGAACCTTTGGCAAAAAAACTTTATTTGAAAGCAACAAATCGATCTGTGTAATACTAGAAGTTATATCAATAGGTTATTAGGAATTGAATACAGCAGATGTCAATCCTAAGATATCGGTTGGTATGCCACTGGGTAATGATTGTTTGTATAATATGTGACTACTTATAACAATCTTAAATTCTGCAAAGTAGCAAATTATGTACAGAAATGCAAATTTTTTTGCTCTACTAAATCCTCATAAGCTATTTATTTGCTTCGTAGATCGAGTATAGATTACATATAATCTTAACCTTCTTCTCATCGGGTAATGGAACAACTTTTTCTTTTATTTTGCCGCAAAACTTTTTTTTCTCAATCTTGAGTTTAGTGTAGTATAAGAAGAAAGCATATGAGTATATCATTAACATATTATCATCTACAAATTCATGCTTATCTATCACTGTTTTCTTATAGTGGTTAAACTGCCTTTCTATGGTCATATAGTCTTGGACTGCGTATTTGCTACAGAGAACCTTTAGGTACTTTGACATATGGGCTATTATAGATATGGGTCAATATGCATGTAAATGAGTTGATGAATGCGCTACCGGGACATGGTTTTGAAAGCTCTACAGTTGTTTTGCAACAACTCGCAATTGTCTGTTGACATTTTTAGAGCTAAATGAAAAACACATTTGTAGTGACAGCAAAAATTATTTTATTCCCTAACATGCTGAAAAATAACCACGAAATCCTAGAACAAGCCAAAAAACTATATGAGTCTAAGGAGTACAGGACACTTGAGTCCCTCTTTTCGTCAAATCTACGCTCATCATACTCTCTAGAATTTTGGCATCTATACATCGAGTACGTGAAGAAGGTGAGCCAAAAGACGTGCAGCCTGCTGGACGTGTACGAATTCACTATATCCCATTTTGAGCATTACTGGGGAGCTGCAGACTTATACAGAGAATATATTGATGAGATAAATAAGATAGAGGATGAGCATCAAAGGCTGGAAAAGGCCAGGAGTGCTTATTTGAGAGCATTTCACAATCCAATGCATAATATGAATGCGCTGTGGAAGGATTATGAGAATTTTGAGTTAGACAATGACAAGATGATGGGTAGAAAGGCTGTATCCGATGCTTTGCCTCTCTATCAAACTACATTCCAATACTATCAAGTTATTCTTCCATATATAAGTAATTTAAATAAGGCAAATGCATACAAGCTTATAGACCTAGAGCACGGAAATCGCCAGAATTTGGGCCCTAAGATGCACATAGGACGACTGAATTTTATACATAACTATATGATATACGAGTTTAGATCAGAGGAGTTTTACTTCCTATATTCCGAGTTCCTTATACGCAATAATTTATTGGAGAATGCAAAGAAGGTTTTAGAGCCTGTTTTGGACACATCCGTCTTTTTGAAAATATACTATGGCTATATGAGTAGTGATGCAGTATTTAAATCATTTGTTGATGAGCTAAAGATGGATGTTGTGACGATTAATTATCTTAACTTTGTTTTGAAAAAACAAGGTCTGGATGCCTTTAGAAAGATGTTTATGGAATACAGGAGTACAGCCGGTCCTCATGTATTTATCTACGTTGCCAACGCCGAATTCTACACTGCACAGAACAAGGACTCAGCGTCCACTGTCTTCGGTGATGGTTTGAATCTATATCCCAACAGTGAAATTCTAGGAGAGGAGTATTTTCTCTTTTTGCTTAGAATTGGAGACGAGCTGAATAGCAAACTCATATTTAAGAGAATGGTGAAGACAGAGAAGGCGTGGAATAAAATTGTTGAGCACGAATTTTTGTATGGATCTATGGATAGGTATAAGGAGTTGGTCAAGGAGAGGGGAGCTTGCGAAACTATAAAAAGTACCTTGAAAAAGAAAGAGATGATTGGTACTGGATGCATTGCCACATATTACGCTACCAAGGCTGCGTACTCATTCATGGATCTCAAGCTCGATAGCAAAAACCTCCTAGACTCATTTATAAATGAGTTGCCCAAACTCAGTGCGAAGAACAATATTCTTCTAAATGTTTCTGAGGAGGCCATAATTAGAGTACTCAAGGAAATAAAGTAAGACGACTGTCATAGATAAGATCTGAATGCATTAGGAAATGAATTGGTCTAGACAATCTGCTTTCAATAAATTTATTAGTCAAGTGTTTTTGAATAGCTTCGTAGTCCAGCAGGTGTCTAATTGATAGTCAATTATGGCGTAATATTTGAAAAGAATTGCTATAATGAAGATGCGTCGTCGTGACCGATACGCAACATTATCAACCAATTTGACATCACGAAGCTTATCTGGTGGATACTATAATAGCTGCTAATCTCCCTCGTGACTTACGTAAAAAATACCTGAAGAAAGGATGTATTCCAAGACCTAGTCATTTTATCCTTTATTGCCCATCTTGTGACTCTAGGGAACTTAATCAATGTGGATACTTTTCAGTGACCCTAAGTCAACTCCAATAAATCAATGAGTATACCTCTTGGTAACTCTAGTCCAATCCATATACTTCAAAACTCCCATATCAATTCCCAAAAGTCTTCTGCGACTTCAGCTCCATCGTTACGTGGGCCAGGAACGCCGGTATTGAGCCCTCCTTGTGAATATACAGCTCCAACTCCTTTTCCCAGCTTCTGGTAAACTCATTATCAACAACTTCTATCTCATCTCCATGTAGCCTGAAAACAAAACAGTCGTCCTTATCAAATGCGTACATGGAGTGGAGAACTATACAGTCGTCTCCAAACTTTATTTTGTATCCCAGAAGCCCCGCACACCATCTCTGTATATCCTGTATACCCTGTATATCCATATACTCATTGCTACCCTTTTCAAACTCAGGCTTGTAGAATCTATTCTGAGCTACTGGATTATTCTCCTTCTCCTGTGCCCTGTTATTCTCACCGGACATGAGCATCTCTACTTGGCATTGCAGCTTACCCACCTCTCTTTTCGCCCTCTCAAGCTCCATCTGCAGGTTTGCATTTATTTCTCTCAACTTGCAGTTCTCGCTATATAAGGCAGCATATTCGCTTTCCAGGTTGTTCATTTCAGGGCTCTAGACGCAAAAAATAAATCATAAAAATCTAAGGCAATTAAAGTGTATTTATATAGGTTGGTGGAGTATTAAGCAAATATATTTGCCAGACGCTGCTTGATTATGTATACAATCTGTCTTGTATTTCATGATAGCATGCAAAGATTATCTAATCTAACTGAGTGTTTATTGTTATGTAGGTTACCTGCTCCTAGGGAGCGTTTAATAGCGGCTCTGTACAATTACACACACCATTTAGCGAATTGTATGCATTTGTTCTTTCTTTTGTAACCACATTTTGTGGTCCTACTGATATGCATAGAGTAAGAGCTGTGGGACAGCAAGAGGTTTATTTAATAAATTTTATTGATTGTAGTCTTACAAAACTCCTCTAAAATCATTACATCACTTTATTCCCGTATGCCCTCACCGTACATTTAAGTCTTCTATTACTCCAAATCGTATTCATGTGATATGATCTGCAGATAATCATTGATTTCCACTATTATCAACATGCAAGCTACAAATACTGTCTTCTTATCCTAAGAAATCTGTACAACGTAGTCTTCTTATCCCAATCAACTTGTAACATATAGTATTTCACAATATTTAGTCTGCAGATTGCGTATAAGATATAACCATCCTGCAAGCAGTGTGCCCAATAAGAGCAAACCAGGCTGACGTTCACTACCGGACTTACTTTCCCATAACTTCTACTATATAACACATATGCTCCTAAGCTTCCTCACTGCATACAATATCATTTATAAAAGTTTTTTTTCTCCTAAATCTTTTAGCTGATCAACTAAACTAATTGCTCGTCACCAAATGTGCATTAGGGTCGGCTTGCCAAACCACCAATTGAGTTTCTATTTATAGGCCTAACAAAAAAAACAAAATATGGGTGAATCTTACTCGCTGCAATCAGCGCTAAAAAAGAAGAAAAAGAAAGAGATATCACAAGATATAGTTGATGAAGCAAGAAGCATAGAAGAGCAGAACTACGAAACAGCACGCCGAGCCCGTTTACGCCTCGAAGAAGGTGCCATCAAACAGAAGGCTACAACTGAGCAAATGAAGCGACAAGGAGAAACACTCAAGCAAGCAAAGAGATCCGCGGCGGGGGTAAATATTGGCGCGGAGAAAGGAAGTGAACTTGCTGATGACCTTGAGCGGGAAGGCCACTATTTTTCCTGTGAGTTTCCCTGCATACGAGCAATACAAAAATGGTTTACAAAGGATAAGGAAGCAGAGGAAGTCAAGAAGATTATGAAGCAATGTGGAGGATGGAGAAGTTATTGAGAAAGTTGTGATGGACTCTGATGAGGAGGAGGTTGTACCTGGGCAGAAGAAGACGGATAGGGAATTGTATGGTGTGCTTAATGTCGTTAGAGGTATACGAGCTGAAGCAGATAAGCAGAGTAGAGAAGCTCAAAGACAGAAAACGAAGGTTATTAAGAAGACTGATGAGCATATCAAGCGTATATAAGAGCAGTTACATATTCTTATGAGGATGGTATGCGGTCTATCTTCTTATATCTTGTATATTTGTGTCGCTATAATTCTCAGATAGGACAATGAGTGTCTTGACTCTTTGATGAAAAAGTATATCACCTAGTGCAGACGGCAGGTGCAATTTTTATTGTACTAAACAGTTTGCCTCCATTTGAGCTGTTGTGATGCCCAGGCATTAGTTTTTGTCGCATGGTTTATTTACTCCGCGGTACAATATCACTTGTATGCTTATTGCCTATGCTTGATATTATGTGTGCGTCTAATATGTATCTTGATATTATTTACATTTATACTACCGATCTTTGATACCATTTGTCTGCTTGCTATCTACGGTTGACATGTTAATATCCTTATCTCACTGCACCTGCGAAATTAGGACTCCTGCATTTTTATTGCACTCTACCTTGAAGATCGTGGCTTTAATATCCTTACTACAATTCCCATACTATTCTTTTCCTACTATAGAACGCTATCTGTATCTCTATATCTACCACAGTATCATCTGCTGGCTCAATAGCATCATATTGTATGGCTACACCACAGTTTATTAACTATTTTTGCCAATAATAAATTCTTTGAAGATACAACTGTATAAAACTACGGTGTCTAGTATACTATTTCAATCCTAGATTATTATCACCTACTTTATACCTATTTAGGAAGTCTGACGCAAACAAACACCTTGGCCCTACCCCTATGATATATCAGGCATTGCGCTTACTACTAAATTACATCAAATACTGCTTCTTTGATATAGTGAAGACTATAGCAGAACTATTGACCGTGTATTTTGTGCTTAACTACTTCACAAGAAAAAAAGATGGTATGATTCCTCTGCAGAAAAGCCTCGTCACTAAGCTCATACATGAGTGGAGACCAGATCCCCTGATCAAGAATATACCTAATGAAAACATATTGCAACCATATACCCTCACCAACACAGATACTTTCGGTGGTTCTGATGCTTCTACTTGCTCAAGGAGAGAAATTATTGACGCGGTGACTTACGATGTTTTTAATTTATCAAATATGTACAAGAGTGAGCTGGAATCCATCATACGACAATATGGTGTAGGCACTTGTGGCCCTAGAGGATTTCTTGGGACCCTGGATACTCACCTTCATCTCGAGAAACAAATTAGCAGTAAGCTAGGTGTTGAAGACACAGTCATGTATTCCAACTACATAGCGTGTATCAACAGTGTCATAGAATGCTACTGCCAGCCATCTGATGTCGTCTACTACCACCGCTATACGAGTGAGCCGATACTTCGTGGCCTGAGTATAATCCGGAGTGTCACTATAGAGTTCTGCAACTTGGAAGATCTAGATCAGAAGATGGCCAAGATGTACAATCCATTGCTGAAGAACTTTGTAATCGCTGAAGGCCTCTCTAAGAACACTGGAGCGATACTTGACCTCTCCAGGCTCATTAATATGAAAAATAAATTTCATTTCAATATAATCCTGGATGACTCCCTCGGCATGCCTTTATTATCTGATAAGGGAATATGTGGATATTCTGGAGTTGATATAAATAACATTGAGTTATATGTGGGATCGCTATCCCATGCATATGCCTCTAATGGGGCATCTGTCTCTGGAACACGTCATAATGTCGATTATCAGCGCCTTACCAGCTCCTCGTATGTCTTTTCTGTTTCCACGCCTGCTTTTCTCACACATGCGGCTATACTGAATATATCAGCAACCCATGAGACAACTGAGCTCCGTAGGATTGCAAATGAGTTTTACGATAAATGTGTTCTTGATGGATATATTCTTGTATCTCACAGGAACTCGCCGTTGGCGGTTCTCGTGAAGAAGGATACCTATAGCCAGGAGAGGGATGATATGCTGCTTGAGACCATTGAGCTGCAGAAAAAGCTGCTTAGTAGGGGGCTGAGTGTTGGGATCAACCGTAATCCGTACTCGTCACTTAGGATTTGTTTGAAGATGAGCTTTAAGGGAAGGATTGACGAGATAGTTAGTGTTATTAGAGAGGTTTGTAAACAGAAGGGATGACACAAGAATAGGGCCATGGGGTATGATGGTATCATTGATAGTATGGAAAAATAAACTTAGAGGGTTGTTTCTTAATTAGGATATATTAATATAATAGATTCATATATTCACACAAGAATATTGTCGTGACTACACCTGTGGCCTAGGATGTGTGATCTCTTGCATCTGTGTTTTGGCCCTGTACGAAGCATATCGTAGATGAATATATTTTAAATCTATATTATCCTATCAATGAGAGTAATCTCTAAACTTTGCTTTATACATGGCTACTCTGTGCATCCCCCCTCAACATACGTAGCTCTTATACCCTTCAACATATTTACTCCTATCTTTACCACATCTCCCACCTTTATGATACCTACCCTCACCTTCATAATACCTACACCTATCCTTATACACTCTACACCGCTTACCTATAAATTCATACAGCAAATGACATTTATTGAGCCTCCATAACCAAATTCCTAACATGGCCCTCCTCAACAACCTTCACTGCAAACCTCCCAACATCCAGCACAAGCCTCTTCTTAAGCACATTAATACACTCCTGCAATATCCCCAGTCCCTCGTTCACTCCCAAATCCTCCGTATACATCATATCAAGGATCGCATACACAAAATATGCCGCATACCCATTCGCCACGAAAGGCGCTTCAACAAGAGCCCCATAGTTGTCCACAGAATATAGCTGAGCCACGCCATTCGTCACCCCACCAACCACACACTTCGTCTCCAGTGGGTTTCGACGCAGTGCATTGTAGACCCGTCTTTGAAATATTGAGGCCACGATTCTCGGTGTCAGGTCTAGGTCATTATATAGTTCCTCATGCTTGGCCTTCTCAACTGTGAATGACGCAGCTCGGAATGCATCGCCCTGTCGGCCAGTTGCAGATAGGACGATGCTGTCGCCTATGCGTGCAAACTTTTCTTCGTCGTTTTTCATAAGAACTACGATTTGGGTGACTGTGGTGTCTGTGGCTATGATGACGAAATCTTTTCCTTTTATGCCGATTGACGAATCCATGGGTAGAAACAAATAGGTGCTTTTGCATGCAGATGGAAATCGGTGTAGAGGTATGGATGATCCACAGAGGGATTATGTGAGAAATAGAGTTTATAATTGGATTAATGCGAGGAACTATGGCTATGACTGAATATATGTGAACAAACAAATCTATATTAGACTAAACAATGATGATCAGTCACATATGAGAGATAATACTTAGCCACATATGAGAGATAACACCTAAAATAATAATAAATTTATTGAAAAACTTTTCGCTGATGCACAGCTTGATTCTACGCATGAAGCTTATTGATTATGAGGGAGAGATAACACCTTCGTTTATAAACGTTGAAAAACTATCCGTACATATAACAAAGAATATACGGTGTTGCTGTGATAGGACATATGATAGATACTTAGAGCCATAAAAACCTTGTTTATTTCCTACTTATTCTGCTTTCACCTTTTTCTGGCTCATCCTCCCAGACACTCTCCTATACAAGTAGAAGAGGCCTTTATAAACTACCATCACCAGCACAGTAGATGTTCCAAAGACCATGACCCTCTCGATGTGACCCATACGCTCCAAAAATGGATACGGCCGCGAATTATTCGCCCGACTCAGATAGGAGCAAAACCAGAAGTACAGCACCGAGAAGACGAGATATAGTCCTAGATGTACACCTGACTCCACGAGCTGTGTATCACACACCTCCAATGCTAAGACTAGCACCGGGAAGAGGTGCTGGCACACATCACAGAATAATGGCACTTCGATACCTGCATCTATGAACTGGTCACGTTTGAAGTTGCGTTCGTTCTGGAAGAGCAGTAACCAGTACATTATGGCGATGAGAATTTCAAGGGGGAGGGTTATAGTCAACATGTGTGAGTGAATGTGGTATAGGATGTGTGATGATGGGTCTTGTAAATTCTCAGCCATGTCTTGTGAGTTAGCAGCTATATTCTGTGAATTCTCAGCTATATCTGATGAGTCAACAGCTATATTCTGTGAATTAGCATTGATGGCTGATTAACCCACAAAGTGCTTATTGGATGAAGCGACGGACTCTGGTAGACTCTGCTTATCAGATGACTTACGTGACTTCAAGACTACAGTACGCCTAAGTATACCAAGGAGCAGAGTGGCTACTGTGAGATACAGGCCCAGATATGTGAAGTACCTAAGGCGACCGCCCTTGTTGTTTACGATCCAGTCGTGTATCTCTGGAGGTGTTGATATTTCTGACAGAGCGTAGAGCACTGTGCACAAGCCTATTAGTCGTAATGACATACAGAACATCAGGGGTGATCATTCAAGTGTATATAAATGAGTTTATTACCAATAAGATTTGACAAATAGAGGCAATTTGTAGGTTGATAAATTGTATAGGAATATATGAGTGGATGAATAAAGCATGTGCGTGAAAGAATAAAAATGGTAATGGATAAAATGGAATGAATAAAGTATACATGTGGGTAGATGAAGTAAAAATGGGAATATATGAGTGGATGAATAAAGTATACGTGTGAAAGGATAAAAATGGGAATGGAGGGGATACTAAAGAGGATATACGCTTGTGATGCCATATGGCAGCGGGATGAGTATAGCTGGTTATTTAGTGCTAGTTATGCCATCTATACAATCACTATCCTAGTCTTAATAAATTCATTCTATGGCTCAACTTCTTAGTTTAGTCACTATACTCTGTCATTTAGATTTATTAGTCATATAAGTGCTCAAGCACATAAAGTCATTTTACAGATCCATCCTTACGAGTTATACTCAATCATATGAACACACAGTCACCAGTTATACTCAATCATATAAATAAACAGTCACCAGCTGAACTAATTATACTCACAGCTTAAATCCTTGGAGGGCACGGAGGCCTTAACCACAGACACCCTAAACAGCCGCTTAACCTTCTCCCTATTCTCCAGGCTCTTGACAGGTAGGAGTATCAACGCACTCCCTACCTATTCTCTACAAATAAAGCCCTGCTCCACTAGCCTTCCTACAAGCCTCCTGGCTGTCTTCCCTGAAACCCCAACCGACTCCTGAAACTCCTTCATGTTCAGGGGCTCGGAGTTGTAGAGGATGCTCAGCGCCCTGCGCTTGATGGCCAGACGTGTCTTCTCGGGGGTGTGGGTGCCCATGCAGAGGTCACAGATATAATCATCGTAGGGGAGCCGCTTGTCTCTATTACTCAGGTATCCACAGCAGACAGTGTGGAGCCACATTTTGCATTTCCCACATTGGATCATCTCAGTGCATGAGACGTGTATGTTGCAAATGCATCGTGTCTCTCCATCCTCTGTGATTTCCTTGGTGATTTCATTAGTCTTTGGAGTATGGTTATTAGATATAGGCGTAGTGATATTCGATATAGGCATAGAAGTGTTTGATATGGGTGTAGTGATATTAGATGTAGGCGTAGAAGTGTTTGATATAGGCGTAGTAGAAGGTGGATTAGTATGTGATGTGGCAGGTGCTATATTAGCATTTGCGGCAAGTACAGTATCAATAGATTTAGCATCAGTTGATATAATATTATCATATCTAATATCAGTAGATCCAACAACAGATCGCATGATATCACTAGTATGAGAAGTAACTCTGCTTCCGATACTTAATGGGTCATCCGCTGCTGGGGTATTTGGCGATAGCGCCGTATTTATATCACCCCTGGTGCTCCTAGATGGTGCACTACCATCACCACCAAAGTTGCTGCATGAAGCAGTATTGCCATTCCAGGCATCTATTGTCTTCTCAACTTTGAGAGTATCAGATTCAAACACCACGTCATCCTTCTGGAGACTCCTGTATGCATTATGGCTATCTTCTCCACACTCAGTAGCTCCCACGCTGTTGCTTGGCACTAAGTTTGGATTTTCTGTCAGAGGCACTTTTTTCTTCTGCGTCATTTTACACATCTTCACAGCGTCTCTTTTCTCGCTATCCTCTTCATTCTGGTTGACAAATTTGTTCTCCTTATCTTCTTCACTCTGGTTGACAAATTTGTTCTCCTTATCTTCTTCATTCTGCTTACCTCTAATGTTTCCTCTACCTTGATTATCACTAGTATTCACATTACCCTGCTTTACAGACGTATTCTTCTGATTTTGTTCATTCTGTTCGACATATATTTTATCCTCGTTTTCTATTCTACTCACCACAGATGCACTGTATATCTCCACGCCCTGGCCACTTTGCTTACACGGTCCACCCTCAAACACAAACTGATGTCGCTCCGCGTCACGAAACCCCTTGGGCTGATATCCCTTAGGCGTATCAGATGTAAAATACATCTTCAGCGTCACATACTTCCTTTCAGGTAGTTCAGGCAGTCTCCGAAGCATCCGTGCCATCTCATCAACACCACCATACGCCTCACCATATCGTATATCAAAATGGTACGTTTCAGCCACCTTACATGGCTCCCTCGGGTCCAGATATATTGCAAGGACAAGCTTCTGGAGGTATCTGTGCTCTAGAGCGTCGTGGACGCTGACTTCTAGCCAATCGAGGAATGCTAGAGTTTTTTTGGACTTGATAAGTTGGTTTGTGCGGGTAAAGGATGATGGAGGAAAGAGTTTTCGTTCAAGAGCTATTGTGGCGAAGGAGTGTTTGAGAAGCTCCTGGAGCTGTAGTTGTTGTGTTATTTGTTGCACGCTGAGGATGGGTGTGTGCATATAATTGTATTTTGTTATATTGACTGCTTAGTGCAGTAGTTGTTTATTTTATTTTTTGCTTAGTATATTAGCTGCTTAATATAGTGACTACTCATTTGCTGCCATATCGGACAGAATATATCAATCAGGTGTGTTACAGATGTACATAGATAAGTTTATTGTAATAATGCAGATTAGATATAGCTTCTGATAATTAGACGAGTAGGAGGTCTACTAGCCAGTAGACAAAGTTATTGATAATCAAAGGATAAGATTGAGTGCGTAGGAACAACTCACCTGTGGCATATGCCGAAAATGGCGGATACAGGATTAATGTGAAGTAG
>JAEDXX010000269.1:0-106850 GCA_021725515.1 Epicauta chinensis
TATAATAATTCTTATGTTATTAAAAGTTGAGTTAATTTCTAGAGTTGTTTACTTGAATGTACGTTTTATAAATACTATTGGCCTTGCAAGTGTATTTAAATAACATTTTGTAAACAGTTGTAATTATCACATTCACATTGCAAACAACATAAACAATATCATCTATGGTAAACAATTCTGAATTAGGCTTTTTTGATCAATGAATAGGCTATTGATTCCAAAGAAGTTCTAATTGTTTTTTGAGCAGCAAAAGAGTTCTTAAAAGAAAAATATTACTTTCATATCAACTTTATTCGCAGTATTCATTGTAGGTAATTGGTTTCCTAATACTGAGTAATTTTCAGCTAGAAAGAAGATCACATTCGGTCAATTGAAGTATAGACATTGAAGTGTAATTTCTTTAGATACTTTTCCATTTTAATTCACAAACAAACGAGATATTTGAGGTGGAACAGTTAGTTGGGACACGCTGTATATTTAATAAGTTAAAACTGTTTAACATTTTGTTGGGTACAACTTAACAACCGCTTTTTTTTCTTCAATTTCTTCCATCTGTACCTATACACTTATTAAAAGATGATACCGTAAGAGGGAGTTTATGGATCGACAAATGTAGAATTGTTTTTTAATAACGGATCGCAATTAGCATTCATTTGTAATATCCGAACGTAATATTGAACGGTAATTGTAAGTAATTTAGCCGTGGAAAGAATGATGTCTTACAAGCAATGAAAACTGTTCGTAATATAGAGGTATAAATTGTTCTAGGTAACGACTACACTGTCCGTGTCCGTAATGGACAGTGTCCACACTAGGGAGATTTCAAATAAATGCAAACATACAGAAGAATGCCGGAACTGTGGCAAAAGTGTCCACAGAAGGGGTGTCCGTAAATAGAGGCTTCACTTTAAACTCGTAGTAAATAAAATAGCTAATAAAAAGCGTTTAAGATCGAAACTAATCTGTCGAAAATTAGACTACGCAAGATCTACAGCTTCTCTTCCATATCAATATTTTTCATAGGCGAATTTACAACCTCTTGAAATAATTCGCCTCAGGTTCCTAAAATTCCGGCCCTGATGTTTTCAATGCAGTCGAAAGCGACTTGTTCAAATTTTTTGTATCACATTCATTGCTATAGTTGTTTTTTTGTCGGCCAATGGAACTATAATTTGCTACATAACTGCACGAGAAAATCTACAAAACTACATATAATGGAAATCGTAAAGCTGTGTTAATCAAACTTGCTTAATTTGAACTGAAAGCGATTTCATGTATTACGGAATTCTTGTAATTCTCAATAAACGTCACGTGAAATTAAATCGGTAAATTATAAAGTCCCATTGACTCAATAAGCGGAATCAAAATAAAAACGTACAATGGAATCGTACAAAATCAACCAAATCGAAAATAACGCAGGTGTTCCAATTTCATTCGCTTTTATTTTATACTCTCCCGATTCTTTTTTTTTAAATCTATTTACTTATTGTTAAAAATACGAAATCCGCTCAACCGGTAGATCGTATCTTTAATAAGAGGCACTCATCAACTTGTACAAAAGTATTATAAGTTTGTCGAGATTCGTTTCTTATCTTGTTGTATACTTGTTCGCTTCTCTTTTTTTTTTTAGAATTTTTTTGAAGACAGTGGGAGGTTTATTTGTTCGAGTGTATGCAGATATCGGCCCGAAGATGGTGAGGGGACCATCACAAACACTCGTCCGTAAAGATTTAAATTTCTCTTAATTATTTCACGCAGAGTGAAACTTATTTCCAATTTAAAATGAGTACGCGTACATTGTTGAAATTCTAAGAAAGTGCCGAGTCGTTTGATTCGGATCTGATCAGCCGTTGTGATGAATATTCATCGAGTTACAACGTTCATCCGATCGTATAATTCCACCCCTTACCATCCCTTTTCCACACAGTTTCCAATAATTAAGTCTAATCTACGATTTTTTTATCGTTTCAGAACAGAAAAAAAAACAACAACTCATAGTTTGGTTAGTTAGTTGGAAATGTGCCAGTTTATCATTGATAAAACTTTCAAATATAGAGGTGATATATTCAGTTTATTTCGGGTTTTTTTATATCAAACTACCAACAACTATAACTACCCTCAAATCACTGGAAAGTTGTACCGAATCGGAAAAGTTGAAATGTAGAAAAATTACCCGATTATAGCAACTAAATCAAATATCAGCGATATTGACAGAAATCGATTTTGCTCAAGTTAATAGCTAATTATGAAAGTTCCACCACTTTCAGTTATCGTAATTCTTTTTACAACCAACGATTTTATCGTGGAATTTTTAATAATTCGACTTGCTGAAAAAATGAGTAATGAAAGGCGCACCGTGTCGAAATCTTGTTAATTAACCCCATTGTTGATTTAATTTTCTCATTGAAATCGTCACCGACAGTGCCTCCACTTTGTTGCTATTGTGCATAAAATAAATGGTGGTAATTTGCCGGGTCGTAACGTTGATATTAAAACAATTGGGCGTGCAATGTTTAAAATCCGCGTTGACATAAATCTGTACTATACAAACATTTATCCGAACATTATTAATATCGGTGATTATTGTTGTTATTAGGATTTGTGTGGAGGAATCAAAAAATTAACGATTGTTGTCGAACGTCTAATCCTAGCAACAGGTCGATTCCATCAAGAGCTTTTCAAAGCTGCCAAATTACAAGTTATATTTTGATAACAACAAGACTTACCGTTATCAGTGTTGGAATTCCCGATAGTGAAGCTGGAGAAATGCAAGCCTAGTAGAAGTAGTGCTAACATTTTAGCAGCCATCCAGCACTACCGATCTGAGTACACCATACCGCACTTTTTACGTTCGATTTAGATGCTCAATAATCAATAACAGTCACTGGATTGCTCTCCCATTATTGTCTTGTATTTGAAATAGTCTTCAAAAATTCAAACTTTTATTTAATGTATAAAGAGAGATAGAGAGAGATGCACAAAACGAACGCGAAACTATAAGCTTTTGTCGTGAGCCCAGATCGAATCTCTACTGGCTCATCCTGTTGCCTTCTTTTGTATGATAAAATCAGTCGTGATGGTCTTAAAGATGCAGATATCGAATGTTTATGTCGACCTGTAACAAATACAACTAGAAATATATTTTATATCATGACTGAATATTGCAAATATCAAATACTACGAATTGAAAAGATGATGAAAGATATTGTCATGTATTGATATAAATATAAGCGGATCATATTTTAAACTATATCAACAAATACAGGTATATATGTTGAGAACATTTCCTGTAAGTTGATTATCTTACAGATTAGATGAATAAACAATTTGCAAAGATTGATGTGATGTCGTTGAACTTGATAATTATTTACTTAAAACTTGTTAAAGTTACACAGGAAAATTTAAACTCAATAAATTTCCTGTCATAACAAACGAAATTCCTGAACTGCTAGACATGGTAAATACACTGAACGTTACATAATGACCTCTTGTGTGTGTGTATGCACAACAGTATCGTATTAAGAGGTACGAACTCCACTCGGTGAATTTTTCTCATTTCCTTTGGGTTTATTATAACAAAAACAACCAAAAATATGCGGAGGGGGGGTGAAAATAATTCAATTTCCTAACGCCACTATTATCCCAGTTAGTCCGGCCCCAGCATCAGGTGGTCATCGTTGATGTTCTTTAATTTATACGGTCAACGAGATTTGAAAGTTAATTGCTGAAAATGATGAATGGCAGCCATCGGGTGTGGGTAGAATAGTAATTACAAATGAGAGATGAAAACTGACCTGTCTTTACCCTTGTCAATCACGTACACTAAATAATCGACAATTCTTCTAATAACATAAGAATTCGCGATAAATTTTAATTAAATTGTACAAACAATTTTAATCGAGTTGTGTTTGTTGTTTTTCCGTGTTGCAATCGAATAGTGGAGTCTGTTACCGGTCCATTTCGTCTTATTTTTCGGTTGTGTTTTCCCAGTTCACAGTTGGTTTACTATTGGAATTTGAGACAAAACCTTCAAGTATTTTGTTGGAGGTTTCTTCGGTGGAAATGCGAAAGAAACACAAAGAAAAAACATACACAAGTGATTTGGAGTCTGATCGTCAAGACTGGTTTACCCTTTTACTACCATAGTTTTATATCAACCCCCAGTCGTACGCACGACAAAACCTTAATTGGATTTTCTGTTTTATGAGCGGCCACCACCCTGTTATGAACAGCTATGCATTATCTTTTATAGAGAAAAATTGATAATTAAAGGGCGTTTTGAACATCCATCTTTTCACTTTACAGATTTTTTTGTGTCGCTCCGATATTTCTGCACTCTCCCACTAATCTTAATTGACTTTGAACACAGTTTTTTTCTACAATTACTACCGTATTTTTGTTTGTTGTTGTTATGTTGCAACAAAACAAAGTGGAAATTAATAGGAAATCTCAACTGAAATTAGATTCTGGACGGTTTGATCCTGCCTTAAAACTCGGGCAATTTATCAAAACGAACAGGTATAAAGAGTTGACAGGTGTCGTGAAATTAACTGAGCAATATTAAAGGCTCCGGGTGTCAACTGATATACCCGGAAAATGATCGCAACCGCTTCCGGAACGATCCATACATGATTGTCACTCATTAAACTGCTGGTCGTATTGTATTGTTAATAATTTATTGGTCAATTTTCGAAAGAGAAAAGTAACCAATTTCCGGCATATTTCCGAAATAGTTAGTTTAGAAATTTGAGTTATTAACAACATTTGATCCAAGTTAATGGAATTCTCTTAGTGCAATTGTTGAAATTTATTGAGCGAATTCAACAAATATTGTTCAATGTTAGTTAGAATGCAAATGCAGTGCAAAGGATTTAGATGGTTGGATAGTTAACATCAAAGCCTGTTCACTGCTGCAATTTATAACACAATTAAATGCTCTACTCCAAATCATTCTATATTATATTAAAATGGGATTTTTCAAGTCGCTTTAATATTGGAACCGTATACCGGTTCGTGTATAAATTTCAATTAAAACAAAAAATTCTGGTAATTTTCGTTACGCTTTTCTTTCTCATTTGTGAAAAATCAATAAATTACAATTAAGCATATTCTGTTTTTTTTTTGTGTGTAGATATTATTTTTTCCATCTCCCATATAATCACCATCATCAGAGCTTAAACAATCCAAATTAGCTTTTCGAAATAGGGGGATGGAAAAGGTATTGATTAATTTACTGGAATGTACATTCCATTCCATAACTGTATGTATATATGTCTCGATAATAAACAGTTAATTTCCCGGAGCATACAACACCTATATTGAGATTTATTGGAACTAAATGGTCTATAGATAAACTAGGCAAGATAAACGTTTTGTTCGAACCGAATTGATTATTAAAGATATAAAGGGGTTAGAGAAGGTGGCACTACTATTGAGTAGAAATTTGTAGACGATTAGAATTTCAATTATGTTGATGGTAATAAAGTAAACATATATCTAACTGTACGTTGGTGTAGGGTAAGTTCAGTGGAAAGGTCACAAAGTCAACTTGGACTCAACTTTAACTTAATTGCCATAATAGTTATGAAATTGTACACCAATACATTTAATTTATGCAAGAACGTACGGAAATTAAAGCACCCTATTTCCGTATTTAAACGAAATAATGGACTTGTAGTTGGTAAAGTTCTTATCAAGGTGAACTCGATCTTAAGACTTTTGCCATCCTTAAGCCAACAACTTTTACAATTTTTTTCGCTTTAATCGTCTAAACGATAATATAAACATTCGATAATTTGACTAGTTTGAAAGTAAAACGGATTAATTCCGTTGATAGATGGCATGAGAAAAGTGGCCGTGTGTATGTTTGTGCATGTTGATATGCAAACTTGCCGTGTGTAGGCAGATAACAGGTTGTAAACATGTAGATGCGAGATAAGAGGCCGCCACATATACACACAATATAAGCACGATATACCCTGTCAGGAAACAAGATGATAATACCAACTGAGCCCCTGTCATTACAACTACCTGATTGGGAAATTATTTATTAGTGTAGGTTGGGAATCCTGCTGACACACGGAACGTTGTGAAGGAACAGGTTGTTCTGTTGAATATAAATTACGAATTCTCTTTTAAACATCCAACGAGCTATTATAAAGTGCCACCAATTACCAGCCAAGTCAGCAAAGTAAAAAGACACATACAGCCAAAAAAAGCAAGTATAGATGACAATAGAGAGAGAGAGAGAGAGAGAGAGTAAAGGAGAATATCCACATTACGCGGCCGCCTTGTCGTTTTTCGGTTGGCACACAACGACATTATGTCTTTTGATTAATGTCCGGAACAAAACTTTACTCATCTGGAAGTTGAAGATGGATCCGGTCTTGGCGTTTGTTATATAACACTCAAGTCGGTGTCCATTAACAATCTGCCTTGAAAAGCGTTCCATCCAATTCTACCATTTGTTTTCACGCTGACCCATCCCATTAATATTGTGGACAGGACAGGCTTGTAGTCGGTGCAAATTCCTGCTGACTAACATAAAGTAGTTTCTCTTATATACAACCAGTAGTTGTGGAGATGTATAATAATGACGCAAACAGTACTTGTTGTAACTAAAATGGGGAACAGCATACCTGCTCTGGACATACCGGTCTTTTTGTTTGCATATACATATATATATAATATTGCGATGACAGCCAGGACCGTCCATTAATCTTCTACAGGAAATGAGCTACGAATCAATTATCAAACGAGATGAGTTGCTGACCCGGCTCAATGCAGTAGTTTATTGCATTGCACAGGAGGGACGAATCAAAATTACAAATTCAACGAAACATTTCATGTTGTCAACATAATAGTGGTGGATATTTTCAGATAAACACGACCCTAATTCCAGTTGAATCTTTATAGTAACAAAAAAATAAATCGAATTTTTTTTTAGCAGGAATTTAATATGCTCCAACTTTTCGGGGAGATTTAATTTTAATATCGATGGTTATTAAATGGCAAGCTGTAACGGTTAGCATATGTTTTTTTTCTCTATTTCCCAGATAACAGAGATAAATATGTAGGCGGTCGAATTGGGGTAGTATCCGGCCGCCCTCGAGACACTAAGGTGTGAAAATAGGGCGGTCACCCTTGGCTTATATATAGAGGATGAATGTGGCAATTTTAGTTCGCAATACACACACACACAAACCATTTACTATAACGTATAGAAATTCAATCTGCAAGTAATGAGTTTGACGTCCAGCCGCGTTATTAAATGCACTAGAAGGGGGTATTTTTATTCGTTGCATTCCCCATTTTTTCGTCTAATAACAAACGATAGAATTCGTCATAGTTTAAAAGTAAAATCGGATTATTACCGCCCCTCTTAATGTTTAATGTTAATTGTGGTGGGGTTGAATGATACACCGCGGAAATGTGTTAATGCCTAAAACAAGAGACAACACTTTGCAAGAAATTCCAAGGGACAACAAAAACAAAGCAATATATTTCAACTTCACAATGCCATTTAAAGAATCCCGAACTAAAAACATACAGTGTCTGACAAATTGTCTTAACTGTAAAGACCGAAAATTCAAATTAATGCCGCCTATAGGAATGGCAGAGCGAATAGTGGCAGCAACAGTAGCACAGTGAAACAAAAGCACCGCGTATACACACACAATAATGGAAAAATAAATTATATTCAGGTATATAAGACAAGCAAAGGCGACAAGACAAAGTATTTCGGTTGAATTTAAGAATGGTGAGTGGAAAAAAGTGTTTAGAAAATATGCTCAGCGACTGTCATATCCGACTGACTGCTCCAAAGCACGCTGACATTTTCATCATGAAAGCTTTTGATGATTGACGTTTATGGACAAATACAACTGAAAGATGGTTTCCATTAGTGTTGGCGACGCTGATGACACCGACACTGTTATATTTATGTATGTGTGTGTGTGTGTGGGTCGATGTGTAGGTGGTTTCACGCTATAGCAAAAGAGGGTAATACCGCCACCGCCGCCACCATCACCAGTATCGCTACTAACAGCTGCGCCCCCCGGAATGCTTCAGAGGTTCAATTAAATCATAAATCTAATGGCCAGACGTTCAACATGGCTTTTATCGATCACGAATTATTTATGGTCATTTTATATTATTAATAACAACCGTATGATTTATTGCAACATAGGTATTTTATTGTTTTCATTTTCTACGCTCATCCGATACTGTTAGGTATGCCACCCTTCGATATTTATTGTTTAGCTACAATTCTACAAGCGTATCTATAGATGGGGAATTTATACATGGCATTACAACACGAACATATCGATATTAATTACTATTAAACACTTGTGCTTGAATTGTACAAATGCTCCCTCCACACACGACCATCTGTACAAATCGTTCGTTTCGAATCAATCAAAAATCTCGAATAAATTCCGTTTGTATACTGGGCAAAAATACGGTTATCAATGTTTAAACATTTTCGAGTTTTATTTGTTCAAGGGTCGCTATCTTTTCTGACCATGTATATATGCGATATTCAAAATACGATTGAAACCAAATTTCGATCGGGCACACACACACATCAAACTGACGAAATGTTTATTTTCAATTAAGTAGATTTGAATTTTTCTTTCAGCTTTTCAACTTTCACAAATCCTAAAATCAATACTCGCCTTTCAATACTTTTTTGGACTGTCCATCAAATAGGTAAACAATCAAATCCCGGAAATCATACCCACCTCCGCCCGAAAAAAACTCAATTATATTTATGCAAATTGTCGTTTGGCATGCACACAACAAAAGCCAATTTTTCACCCGATCCTCGACTACAATCGTATTAAAGTTTAAAGGAAACGCCTCGATTATAGCGAACTCTAATATCCTCTTTGCAAGAGTTGAGTTTTAACATAGTTCCGCTTTTATTTCAATTCATTTACCGGTCGACTAATCCGATTCGAAACGTGTATCTTCAAGTAGCTGCAGTTATCAACGATCTCAAAGTTATTGTGGATCCTATCAACACACTAACCAATTTTTTCATCGTCGCAGAAACAATGATTTATTGTTGTTGTGGTTACGAAAACCGACGAATTTAAAAATAAATAAAAACCGGCGGGGAAACAGCAGGAAATTTCCTCGGATCGGAACGGGAAGGAAGACCTATCAACAAGTAAAGTACAGTGAACTGTATGTTATTTCACTGATACAACCGGTAATCTGTTCAAAACGATATAAAGCAGCAAAACGGTCCATCGATTATACTTTTAATCCAATCCTGAACTGACGGTGATTACAGAACAAGTCGTAGAAAGGATGGTAGATAGAAGGGCTTAAAACAAGCCTTAATTACTGTGTTCCAGATTGCAAAAGTTCTGTTAATTCTTTTTCAATGGTAATGATGATGATGTGCACAGCAAGAACTTGTTATACGATATTATTTATTTCTCACAATTCTTTACAAGATTTGATTACTAGTCTCGGGCGCACAATCTGAAACATTGCCCTGTCAAGATATTATCATTACCAATAAGCATGGTGGTTTTTCCTTCAACTTCTTATCTACATGCTATATGTCTTCGTTATGTATTACTTTAAGATAACCATCTACAAATTGACGTGGCGATAATTTTCTGTAATTTTCTTGTAAACGAAAACAGTAATTCTATAGATTTTTATTACGGAATGTCATCAATAGATTCTCCCATCCAAATACCTATTCGATCATTGTCGACATTGTTTAATAGTTTCCAAGTTCGAGTGACAACTTATTAAATGAATGTGGGTGTTTTTATCTAAACGTTTCTACTAACCGTTCGATTTGATCATAGCGTGCGCAAAAAAAGTGTCATGTGATTTGTTTAAAAGCATACACGGGGACTAAGAGAAATAACAGCTTTTACGATACTTCTATACCATCGAACTAACTAAATTTGTTGTGAACGGAATGCACTTAAGTTGTCAATGAACTGGAATCTTTCTTAGTATAAGAAAAATGCGACAAAGTGGAAGATATGGACGATAATCTAACATGGTTGTGAGACAAGAACGCCGAAAAAAAAAACAGAACACGAAGCTATTATGTTATTGTTTTTTTGTTATAGCAACTATCGATCGAATAATTTGAAGTAGAACCGAATAGTGGAGTTGATGGCGAAACTATGTTAGAGAATTCGATCGTAAATCCATAACGCAAACTTATAACGGCCCTATAAAGGCCAATGATAAATAAACGAGTTTTCGGGGGATTATTGCAAGAACGGAAACATGCAATATATGTAGGTATGTATGACCGTAGCCGGTTGTGTAATAAATTTCGATAGAAACATCGACGAATAAACTGCAACCGTAGCTTTTGAACGGCTAATAACTGAAATTGAATTAGTTTCGGAGATTTACGCCGTTCGGTTGGCTGGACGACGTCAACACCTAAACCACCCAGCTGAAAATATATACATATATATGCAGTACTTTAAAGGTTGAGAAACTGAAAGAAAAACATAATTCAATAGACGATAAATTCTCAAATTATACAATTCATTGGTCAATCATAAATCAGTTTTTTTTTTTGGTCGTGATAATATTTCCTGTTCAACTGTAAAATTGCAATTTTCAAGTATTTGAAGAGATTTTCCCGGATTGTTCCAACCAACGGTCAAGGATGCTACACCATAGAATAATAGATTACGAGAACTACAAGCGTAATATTACAAATATTGGAAATGTTGAATTTTCGTCGATTTCCGTCACAGACTACTATATCAAATCAACTACACATAATATAAAATTTCGTTCGTTGTCAGGCAATTTTCCTACCTTTTCACTACATACATTTTCCATCTCTTTGTGAATAAACAATGGAACATAGTTACCTTAAAACTATCGGATTACTATAGTAGAATGCATCGGTAAAAGAGATGCTACAATATTACGCAAAAACAAAGGAGATGTATTGGCAACGAAAACAACATAAATTGATAACAACTACAATTTCCCTTTTAAAATAAAGAGAAATAATTGGAAATTGTTGATTATCTTTTGTTATTTCCACATCAGTATAGTGAATGATCCGTAGTAGAACAATGTCCCTAGAGTCCATCAACTGATGAACGTTACTGTTTGGGTCTCCCCCGCCTCTATGGGAACGATGCAAAGATCTACTAATTTATCAAACGCAATGATGTGTACCGAAAATGGGAGAAGCTAGTGAAACAGATTACTATAGACGAAAACGCAATATATACATTAGTATTATTATTGTTATTATTATTAGTCGGCACGGATCTGTGAAGGTGATCGATTTCCGCAAACTAGTTCCGCATAAACAAAGCGACACTGTGTAGCCCTTTTATAATATACCTCATTACCATTTCGCCTTTGTAAACGAAAGTGTCGGTGTGTGAAAGACAAGTTTAAAGATTTATTGATTTTCACACTATTACTACCATCGAAAACTGATGATGTTGGGGTGGTTTGGCGACAATTGGAACGATTTGACGTTGGGGAAGTTGTGTGCCATATAACTTGCTCCAAGTTATTGGAACAAGTAACCTTAATAAAAGTTTATTGTTTTGAGAATCGGGCACGTTTCGAAAATAAACGACTAGAAACAACACAACAATTACAAAACTTGGCCAAAACTGGGTGGTGTGTGTGTAGTGGGAAAAAAAAATAGAAATAGATACGATTATTATTCTGGGATAATACAATATTTGTTATACAAGTCTGATAAAGTTAACAATTACTGTTTTTCTTCGGTTAGTCCTAAATCTACACAATTCCGTTTACTTTAAAAATATTTAAATATTACCCTTTCCGGCCTCTGCAGTTTTAAACAATTAAACATCTCTGTAGTACCTTTCATAATTCATTCTTTAAAGTAAACAAACTCCTACTGTGTAGTCATTTTTTTCTGGTCTATTTTGTTACATCAAACAAATTACACCAACAAGAAGAAGTCTGAAATATAAACAAAACAAGAGGGGACTCTTATTTAGTAGTTTGTTTGAGAGTCAACTTTTCATTAATAGAGAATACTCACTAATCCAATTTGTCTTCAGTTAATACTCACGACAAATAATCCAAAAGTTGACAATTTTTACTTTTTAATTGCCAACCAATTCGAGGCACTAACAATCCTTATATGAAACGATTAATTCGTGTACTATAAAGACAGCCTCGGATCTATGGGGGCGCCGGTTCAGGGGTCGCCAAAATAATAAATAAAATGATCAAAAAAAATTAAAATAAAAAATAATGTAAAAGTATACAACAAACTTAAAAGGAAGTAGTCAAACTAGATGGTCGGCTAAACAACAAGCTGTTACTGCTCTATTAAATAATTTACCGCAAAATTGTTACAGCTCTAGAAAAAATTGAAGAATCCTCTCTAAGTATGAAGCTGACCATTTACTACATGCGGTGATGGATTTTAAATTTATCCTCAAATTAACAATTTGGGATAATATTCTTCGAGAGATTAATAGAGTGAACGTTGAAATACAAAAAGAGGATATTATCATTTCGCGTTCTGTGGCGCTAATGCAAGGCCTTGTTAAGATATTGCAAGGAATGAGAGAAACACCAATAGAACAGTGGATCAGAAAACTTAGAAATCGAGCCAGTCCTTAAAAACAAACAAATTGCCAAAAAGAAAAGGCAACACGACGAAATCTGCAAAGATGCATCAAGAACGTTAAATCCGACTGGTTCGTTTTCCAAAGATCTAAAAGTAGTTTTTGACGAAATTTCAACAGAAATTGAAGCAAGTGTAGAGAGCGCATAGAGTCTACATGAAAATTTCGTCTTCTTAAGAGGCTACGCGTTTTTAAATATGTCGATTGAGGATCTGCAAAAAAATGGAGCCGATCTTGCTCAAAGATATTCGAAAGACTTGAATCCAGCTGCTTTTTGCCAGGAACTTGCCGTTTTCAAAGAGCTAGTAACCGAAATTGATGAAAAATCAAGTGCATTCGACCTGTTACAACATCTGTGCAAGCATGACTTGCAAGAAGCATTTCCGAATGTTGGTATAGCTTTAAGACTATGCTGCATATTACCTACGGCATCTGCAAGCTGTAACTGAAGCTTCAGTAAACTGCAAATAATTAAAACCATTGAAAATGAAACTGCCTTTGAGACGGACTTTGATGAGCTCATAGATTCTTTCGCAGAAAAGAAAGCACGCCTTGTACAGCTGTAGCAAAATTAGAGAGAAGAAAAATGCTGAGACCTAAAGATTCAAATAATGTTTTGATTGTCTGTAGTCTTTCCAAGTTATATGTTTCTATAATATAAATTAGGGTGAGCCATAATGACTAACCTATCGAATTTATGGTCTCAAAAGGGCCTATATGTTGAGAAAAAAATTCTCCCATTGGGAAAAATTTTTGTCCATTAAAAATGCTATAACTTTTGAACCGTTCAAGTTAAAAGGCACATTCTTGTGGGGCATTAAATTCTCTATAAAAAGCTTCAGAGCTGATTTTTTTAACTCAAAAATTCATATACTTACGGGCTATGAAAGTTGATGAAAAATAGATATGTTTAGTTCAAAGCCATTATGGAAATTTTCATTAAAAACGCTATAGCTTTTGAACCGTTTGAGATAAGGATTTAATCTAGGCACATTCTTTTAGGGCATTAAATTTTATACAAAAATACTTTGAATTTGATTGTTTTATCTCAAAAATTCAAATAATTACGGGCTATGAAAGTTGAAAAAACATATCTCTTTTTCATCAACTTTTTCATAGCTCGTAAGTATATAAATTTTTCAGTAAAAAAATCCACTTTTAAACACCTTTTTAGAGAATTTAATGCTCTACAAGAATATGTCTAAATAAAATTTTTATCTCAAACGGTTCAAAAGTTATAGCATTTTTAATGGAAAAAATTTTTTTGCATGATATTTGAATGGGAAATTTCAAATAGCCACCGACACCTTTTAAAATTAACCAAAAAAATTTTCTCAATGGGACAATTTTTTTTCTAACATATAGGCCCTTTTGGCTCACCCTAATATATTAATAGTTTTTTGTCACACAAATGAAAGAGTTATTAGCTAATAGATAATAAAGAGTGCAAATTTATGAAAGAGTCGTTATTGTTTCGATCACAAAAAAATGCCACCCTTTATGTATTCCTGAGCTTTTTCAACAATGTATCTCAAACGTTAGAGAAGGGGGGCGCCACTATCAAGTTTCTGTCCCGGTTCGAAAAAATCCTAGATCCGGGCCTGCATAAGGACGATCTTTTCAGACCATAGGAATAAGCGTGAACGACCGAAATTCGCAGCTAAATGTATATATTGAATTCTAGCCACAATATTGCATCTGCCACACAATAACAGAAACTCACAATACCAGGATTAAATCCTCAAATACTCCGACCATTAGAGGCCATTGAAAGTCACAAGTGACTGAAGAAGCCCGGCATTATCATGAGCCAGCGTTTATTTCAACGGAACAATTGGAAATTCTCACCACATACACTTTTAAAACCGCACAAAAATGAAACAAGCCTCAATTAATCGAGCATTCATTGCGACAGTGTTGCTAGAGAAAGCAGGATTTTTCCCCCAACATTTAATCGAGAATGTTGGATAGAAACGGAAACTGATCGCTGGAGACACAAATCACAAAAGAATAAGAGTCACCTGTTAGCCTATTCACATACGAACGTCTCGATAGTGGCGGGCAATGGAAGGCAAATTTCTTTTGTGGAAATGTCTGCTTATCTTGCCTTTGTTGTACAGACAGTTAACGTTTTTGCTATTCGTTTTTTTTTAATAAACTATTCAAAAGGTTCCGTCTCCAAGGAAATTGCCACACGATATGGAGAAATAGTAGAATACCTTGATAACATTTTAATTTCATCCTGTCTTACTTTCCGATCTGTCTGGGCTTTTATATTCGGTTTATTCAATTATTCAGAGGCAAGTACAACATTGGCTAAACAAACACAACACAACAATAGGAAAGAATCGTTGAAGGATTATTAAATTGACAAAAAATTGGATTCGTATCAAGTGTAGAATTGTTTGAACGAATTAATGGAATCGTTCTGTTAAAAGGAGTTCGTAACAATTGGCGTTGATTGAATTAAATTCGTTAAGACTCTTGATTCCCGTCTCATACTGATAAGTCATTATAATCAAACTTTCTATATATATATACTTTGTGTATCCCATCGAGTACAAGTCGATCGATCGTTAAAAATTTATTTTAATCCACGTATACGTTTCGAAAATAACAAACAAAACCCGGGTTCCTTAATTAAACTTTCAAACACTTTAGCAAGCAAATTCATTCTAATATTAATAACAAACGGTGTTTGCTACTTTTAATTAGAAATTAACGCTTAATTACCGTCAATAATAATTCGTGTAAGACACAACAGTTTCAAGGTTCGCATTACAGGTGTATCCGTGGACCACACCTTCTTCGATATCGAGATCTATACACTAATGAGCACTCACATTAATTGAATAATCGAGATTAAATCAAATAAATCTCGGTGTTTATTGATCCGTAAATTACCGACAAAAATACCAACAAATCAAGTACGATTTTCAAGATATTTTCCAGTCTTTATATCGATTAATAGCCCTTTGATCATCACAACTATCCTTTGGCTTTCCAGTGAAGATCACGATTTTGATGCGTTGCTAAAAAGCGCATATCAAAGAGATCCATTAGAGGATCAATCAGCAATTATAATTACGGATCGGAACATTAACAATAGAGAGAAGGCAAGTCGATAAAAGTTACGTAGATTAACTGGATTATTGTATAATTCAAACTAATTTCATCCTGTACGGAATTACATATGAATAAATGATAAGTCGCCATTTCCCCGGATGTCATCATCCACAGCGAGTCGAGAGGCTCCGTGTATATACATTGTGAATATTGTCGGCATCACTGAATCCAAAAGGGACCATAGTTATATTGTAATTAAGTAGAATCATTGCTGGTTGGCCAATAGAAGACACCTCTACCGTATTTACTAATGTATAAGGTACTTGAAAAAAGAGCTGAAACGATCTCGCTTTCACTGCCGCAACTTTTCAGGAATTAATTATAAATGGAATACTACAAAACTTTGTTGTTTCAAATCCACGTATATTAAGCATACTGATAATCAACTAATAGCTTCGACATTGTTCAATTAATTAGAAAGTTGTGAAGATTGTGGAACATTAGTTGGAGAAATTCCGCTGAAGTTGTAACAGATTTTCGTTACGCAGCAACATCGACAAGTCGATAAAAGCTTATTAATCACAAGAAAAGAATAATGTACCAGATGATTAATTAGTACGAACATTACAATTACATTTCAATAATTAATTTGAATATTTGATTATCTGAAATTTATAGTCGTGAAATTTAAATAATTAACGAATAAAATTAAGATCAACTGTTAAAAGGCGGACTCGATTAAAATTGAAATCAACAGTCTAAATCTAATGTGTATACAGTAGGTTTACATAAATTCACTTTAAGAATTTGCCATGTTTTTGTTTTGCACGCCTTAAATCCACCATTAAATCGAAAATTGCTTAATGGTGGAATGCTTTTCCGATTTTTATGTCCGTAAAAAGTTTCTCATTAAATACCAATCTGTATTAAAAGCTCACAACCAAGTAAATACCTTTAGACTTCTCGAATTCGATATCCTTCAAACGAACGCTAGTAAATCACCGACCAGAATCTATCACTATCAACAATCACTTTTGTATTAATTTAATTGAAATGTTTTCAAACGTACACATACACACACGGTTTAATTTTAGTGATTTATAAATTGAAACAAACAACATGTATACGGTTCTAACTAAACGTCGACTGAACAGGACGAGTCTGCAGCAGCCCTTTTTGATAGCGCCAGTCTCAACCCCACCCCTTATCATTTCACTTCAGTTGAGAGCGTACAGGGGCTAATATTTCTCCAAACATTGCGCATACCCAATTTTCTTCAATAAATACAATTATTCGGTAAGTTGTATACTAAAGAACAGATGGTGTATAACGTTAATTGTTGAATAATTACAAAAGACAATAATACATGGTAGATGGAAGAATGATAAGAATAATTGATGGGAGAATTACACGCAATCGTACAATAGAACAATCGTGTAAACATGAAAAATTAAATGGGAGAAGAAGACGGACGAAGATGTAGAGATTGCAGCAAAACATCTATCATTTTTCTGAATTAAACCACACAAATGATATATAATTTGCGTGCATTTGAACAATATAAAAATACGGTTTTTTTTTGATAAATCCAAAGAGAAACAGATTTTATTAATTTGGATTTTATTAAATTGCAACTAGTGCCGAAAGGTATGGGAAAATTCAAGTTTTGCTTCATCAGTTCGACCACGGAACGCCATTAGTACACCCGCAGCTTTGCGGTTATTCCATGAGCCCAACCGAAAGCCTGGTCAGGACCATCGGTCAAGGTAGTAGAAACGCTGAAAAATTATTGTTAAATTATTCGCATGATGATGGAATATAACAAATGCCGGTTTGAAATTTTGTATGGTTATCCGCAATTTACTATTTATGTAAATAATAAAACAATAGAATAGTTTTATGTAAATATGAATGATTTAAAATTAAATAATGATTAATGGAATTTCTGGTGAACAGTGAATTTTGTTCGATTTAAATTTTTAATTTATTAAAACGAATTGGAGAATTGATCCGCGGCGGATCGGCGCAAACGACCGGACCAGTTCTCGCTTGCTATTTGAAAATTACACAAAAAACTAGAACAGTCGATAGATTAGTTAACAGATTGGAAAGTTGAAGGGTAGAAGCTTTAATCTGACAATTTTGCATCAAACCATCTGTGGTGTTATTATGTAAAACAGATTTCAATTGACAACTTTCCGCACTAGTGGCACAATATACTATTTCGCCTTACAACATGGAAATCAGATGCTGCCAAATCTTTGATCATCCGATTTGGTACCATCTGATTTCTTTGCTTGCAAAATTTCCTTAAAATGTTTAAGCACTGCAATACTGCACGAGGTTTTTCACTCAAAAAATTCAACTGCTGACAGTTCGATTCGGTTGCAGCAACTCGCACCAGGTAAACTATGTTTGTTTTGCGAAACTAAGAGGTGAATTTTTGGTCGTTTTTTGCCCTACGTTATTGTAGACAATCCACTTTCTACCACCAATAACCAAACGATGCAAAAAGGACTTGTATTAATTACGAGCGAACAATGAAGGTAAAACACAAATCCCATCTGAAAGATTTGTTTCGCTTAACTCATGGGAATCGATCGACAAACATTGCAGACAAAGTCAAGATTATTCAATTGGTTCCCAAACTTTTTCGCGATCTCGATAGTATTCAATACAGATTGCCTAACAACTGCTGTCTTCAAGCTCTTTCGAACTTTCAGAGAGAGGTTCATCTTTTAAGGAACCATATCTGCCTTGAATAATCCAAAAACCGGACATAATTTCCATCATAATTGGATTTTTCCATTTCCTATCATATTCAAAGTTAATTTTTTCACCATCTTAAGAAAGCAAAATAAGTAAAAAAATATACGATAAGAGGTAGATCGTTCCGCCTTCTGTTGGCTTCCTTAAAATTGGACTCGAATGTTCAAATATTGTTAAAGTGCACTTATTTCGAACAACTGGTCTCTGGTTACTGTATTGATCAGTCGAGAATTGATCCGCGACGGATCGACACAAACGACCGGATCGGCTCCTACTTGCTATTTGAAAATTACACAAAAATCTAGAACCGTCGATAGATGATCTTCAATTAACAGATGGGAAAGTTGAAGGATAGAAGGTTTAATCTGAAAGTTTCATATCAAGACATCTCTGGTGTGATTATGTAAAAGAGATTTCAATTGAAACGTTTTTTTCTCTCTTGGATTAAAAGAATGTGTGAGACGCCACAATACGAGAAGCCTGATAAGAAACATGCTTATCTCTAGAGAAACCGTTACGTTTACATTAGAGTACAATCAAAAATTATTCAAGTGCGTAGGCCGAAACATTTGTTCCGACTCTCTTTTGTGCGTATGTCCAACCGAAGTGGATCAATTTGGTAGATTCGTCATACACACTTGACTGAAGACGGACACATGTGTCCTGATACTAAGCCGTGAAATTCCCAGAATAATACATCAAAATGCCATAATATTATCCCAAAAATACTTTCAATTAATTCACACCCTCTCTCCAATAATACGACTAGTTTCTGGGGGGAGGCGCGTACCATACCAATATTTATAAGTATAACGATTTGATTATATGAGTCTGTTCGTTTATAGATAAACTGAAAAATAACGATTTCCGTACGAATAAACACAAGTGCATATTGTGTGTATGATCGATGATATATTGGTGTTAATCATAAATGTAACACAAAGGGGACGAATAATAAGAATATTGTGGCGGTGGTGCATAGAAATCGCATCTTGTTATATCTTAAAAATAAAAATAATAGTAGCGATAATAGAAAGATTGATCACCACTAAATTATTATTATTATTATTATTGAGATTTTCCTATCAAAAGTTGATTTGTTTGAAGTGATCTGTTGTTCTCGACAATATTGTTGATCATTTCTCTATCAAACGGCTTATTTTGTTAAAATGGAAAATTCAATCACGTTGAGAGCTTGATTTATAGAATAAAACTTTATTGACATCAATATGAACGTTGTTATATTGATAGAAGCGAATCTAATAAGAAATTTGATTTCTTCATATTTGATTTGGATTATTTTTCAATTATTATAGAGAAATTGTACAGACGGCCCCCCCTAAAAACGATATTAATTAAATAGTTGTGTGTGTGTATAATAAAATTAATAAAAGTGTATGTCGGTTTTAATATCATATCTAGTTGTACAGAGAGAGAAAAATTAATAATAAGACTGACTCTTTTGTGTCAAATCCATACAGTTGAGGAGTTGAACAAAGCGTGGAGCGTTACAGTCGTCAACTGCCACAATAAAACTCATGACACATCTAATAAGACCATAGTAATATCAAAATTCATAATTGAATTCCGTTCTGCCTGCACTTGTCATATTGTGAAAGCGAAAGTACGGGGTAACTATTATACCATTTAGTATACCAGAATCTGTTTCAATTCGTATTAATGGTAGTTTGTAAATGGAATAATGTAAAACTTTCGCACAATTGAAAATGAAACAACCCTCCATCAATACAATATTTATATCCAGTATCATTGCTGAACCACGAAACCGTAGCATAATAACAATAATAAGGGTCCTACAAATACACAACAACCACCAAACACTTTTAGAATTTCTCCATCTTGATTTCGCTCCATTGTAATCACAGATAGACTATGATAAGCTGGAATTTTCGAAAGAGTTTGGCGTTTCCTTATTCGGTTTTATAATAATAATAATAATGGCAAGAGATTTCTGTCTATTCTCATTGGTCGGGTTTTTGGTTGGAGATTATTCTGTATTATATACGTATATACAATTCATAAAGACCAAAACTGTTGTCTAAACTTCATTTCGGAAATTTCGTCAACATAATTTAATATATATACCGCAGGATTACAATTGATGGCAACAAACCAGCCCCTCCCATACTCCCTTACCATTATCCGAACAACACAAAATGATTATAATAAGCTCACTAAACTATAACTTCTATTAACACTAACACAACAATATTCTCGATGTTGGATGTTCTATAATCAAACCATGTGAAGCTATCATTCACGTACGATGAGGAGTTTTCAAAAACGAAACGCAAAATGAAAATCTCCACTCTATAGACCAACGGTCGCCAAATTGTGGTAAGATAAATTCCTCTACAAACGGACCCCAAAGTTCCTTTAAGATAAGAAACTTTTTAAGAAAAGATAAACAAAATACAAACAAAAAATGCAAATATACTTTTCGGGAACATTGCCGTCTTTTGGCCGGCCCTGGTGCTATGCGAGCGAAAATTTCTGGAACCCATTGATCCATGCCATCAGTTGCCACCACGATTTATAGTTGGTTTCATGCTAAAGCTCCTGGAGAGGCGGGAGTAGGGAGCACCCTGGTTTTATAGACATCTCTCTTAACTTCAGGATCATCTCCCTGTTTTTCTCGCTTTCATTTAAGATACTATTCTTCACAAGTCACTTCCTATGAGGGTTAAAATTACATGAAGCGGTTTTCTAGTGAAAACAATGAGTAATAATTCAAAAAAAATGAAACCAGATTTTGCCAAACACAAATTGTGCATCATTTTAACACCTTCGATCATATTCTGTTAATGATGTGCTTTTGCAATTGAATAAAAACATATTTTGTCTGCTTATTTTCGGCAGGACTTCGAACCGGAACTAAACCGAATACCGAAAACCGATAAAAACCGATATTTCTTCCGGATCGAAAACCGTAACCGCATCGCTATCTGTTTTTTTAATCGTACTGAAACCAAAAACCGGAAGGAAAAAATAATGGTTCGAATCCATATTGTAAATGAGTACGTACTGCATTCACCAGGACTTCAAACCGGAACTGAATAGAAAACCGAAAATCAAAGGAACGAAAACAGGAACCGAACCAATATACGTTTTACTACTAGAATCGAAACCGAAAACCGGAACGAAAAATAACGGTTCAAAACCCTGATTTACAGTCCTTAGGTATTGCTTTCAATTCACTGGCATGAGTGGCAAAATTTTTAGAAAGTGCCTCAGTAATTCTTTGTGGGGTGTTTTCTAGTGCACGTGAGCGATCTCTGTGAGTTTTTTTTGGCTGGTAATAAAGCTTTGACTTTTTTTCAGTTAAACTTCAACCCTTTGTAGTTTGTGTTCAAATTTACATTAATTAATGAGAAATTGCACACCGCTTTCTACAACATTGATCGAACAAGTTTTGAGCTTAAACATTTTAAGGAAATTTTAAATGAAGACAAATCAAATGGTGCCAAATTGGGGGAGCTAAGACGATTGCAATACTGGACGAAGTATTTAAATCAACAGCTTCAACTGCTTACAGTTCGATTCGGTTGCAGCAAAATTAAGAGGCGAACTTCTGAACAACACCTTGGCCGTTTTTTGTCCCACGTTGTTGTAGACAATCCACTTTTTATCACCTTCAAAGTATCGTCATCAAGCTCTTTACGCCTTTCGGAGAGGTTCATCTTTTAAGAAACATGACACCTAACTTTGCCACCATGTCTGCCTTGAATGATCAAAAAAACAGTACACAAATTTCATCATAATTGGATTTTTTTCATTTCCTATCATATTCAAAGTTGATTTCTTGAAAAAGCAACATACGGTCATTCCGCCTTCTGTTCGCTTCCTTAAAATTGGACTCAAACGGTCAAATACTGTTAAAGTGCACTTATTTCCAACAACTGGTCGTTTGTTATTGCATTCGAGCGGCATCAATAAGCTTCGATATGTTAATAATGTTTTGAATGTTTGATCAGTCGTATTTCAATAGAACCGACACGCGGTTGAGTCGAGCCCTCGGCAAACTTTAATTTGTAGTGGCCTGCGTCAATATTTTTTTCGTTCATGTTCAATATCAATTTGTACACAACAGTGGCTGACAAAACAAACATAACGTCTCTCATTCGGACCGGTGTTGTGTGCGTATTCTCTTAATTTAGGGATTGTGTGTAGAATCGAATTTGTTGGAGAAGATAATTTGAGATTGCTTCTCGGATAAACAAAATTGACTCAAATAGAGACTCCAATGCTTGAGCTTCTCATAAATTCGATTATTATTTTAAAAAAAAGAACGATTCTTGATATATCAACAAGTTTTGAAAAGTATTAGCGCAATATCACAATCGCTGTTTCGATTGTTATAAGCTGTCAAACTGTAATCTGTATTATCACGAAAATATCACAAACTCAGATGTATCGATTGGTTCCCATAAGCCACGATTATGCAGACTTTAAACTTACGAATCAATCTGAAACGTTCCGATTGAGATTAATAGAGAGCAATAGAGATTTGAAATAGTTGAATAAATTATCAGCATCATCATCACCATCCCTTACTTAACAAACTTATTAAGAACGATATGTAAACTTTAATAAAAGGTAACAGTTCTCCACCTAGTCACTAAAAGATTGAATATAGAATGGGGGAATTTTACTTATGCAAATTAATTATTCCCAGAGAGAGTCAAACTTTGATTTTAATTTGGATTAAATTTTAAATGTCTCTTTGCAAAATTACATAAATGTTTTAAATGTAATTGAGGATTTTGAATGAATATTTTAAAAGAATTCCATTTCAGACCTGTACACTTACAAATTTAATTCCAACTAGAGTTCTTCAACAATTCGAAATCAAACCAAATAAAAGTTGGATTAATATAGATTAAAGATTAGTAAAACGACCGTATAATTGTACAGGAATTTAATTACACGTCTATAGAAAACATTAGTAGTTTAACTGTCGAATCCGTTGGTAGCAGTTTATGAGTAATTAGCAGGAGATCCACTAAAATATTCAATAATTCCAGTGATTATTGTTGTAGTAACTTTGTTTCTACAATACGATTACATTTAGTCGACTGACTGATAACACGAATAATTTAATGTTTAAAATATTATTGATTGATAACAAAATCAAATCAAATTTGTGGATTTGTTTCGGTGATGATGTGCTCTGTGGAAATTCACTATTCTTCAATTACTCATGAATTTATTACACACATTTCAACTGTAATTATAAACTGAATGTATAGTGCACAATTATCTTGGTGCATTCTCATGAAATTTTCACTTGAAAATACCGACCTGTCCAATTCCACGTTTGATTTATATTTATGATAGATTGCTTTTAAATATTTATACCGGTTGGGATTTGTAATATTCATTGAAAAACGAGCACATCATCTATATACCAGTGTTATTTAGTCAATTTTCGGGAAACATAGAATGTTATTATTAATTGAATGCACATGTTATGTGTAGCAAACGGAAGACAATTTGTCTCTTCAATACAACATTCTGCGCCACACTGCAAGAACTTAATAATCATTATCGACATTATTATAGATTCACGTTTTGAAATACAACCATTAACAATAGCATTCAATCCTAATTAGTATTAAATCTACCAATTAACGTTAGTGGTTTATTGGAGTTTTAAAACTGAAAACTAATGTAATCGATTGTTGTTTACCCGAGAAACCATCTCAACTACTCATTAATCGAATATCGGATTCGGCCACTTATGGGCGATGTTGAGTACAATTTGAGTCATTAAATATCTTGTAAAGTACTACAATAGAACAAATTTGATGGTCGATTTTAAGGGCCGATTCTACAATCGTTTTATTCCATCCAACAGTCCGATAGTGAAGGAGAATTTTTGACGCAATATTGTGTGGAATAAAACGATTGTAGAATCGGCCCTAAGAGACTTTCATATAGACAGAAATAAAATAAGTTCTGCTGCTACATGTGAAAAGTCCAGAGTACTCCGGAATTTATACAGCAGCATTTTATTCTTGCCTCGCAGAACGTACTTAATAGAATGAATGGTAGAATCGGCCCTAAATCGTAAAAATTCTATAATCTATGCGTAAAAATAACTACACTATGAAGTTATTCGATTTGCTTGTTGGATACAGTTGAAGTGAAGAAATTTATGTTAGTTAAGTAGACGAAAAGGTAACGAATCGCACTAACGTAATAACATCAAATCGATGTAGAACGTTATTATAAAATACAATAAAAGAAAGTCTATTACAATAATAGAAACGACGTACTCTTTATAAATATTTTGCTATTTGAGTCCATTCGGAATTCTAAAAGACAAATAAGTTTTTAGTGAAATTAAAATTAAAATTCCAGTATTTTTCCTGAATAGACCGTTTAGTCAACAAATGTGGCAACTTTTAACTCAATTTTGATAATTTCTGTTGCTTGAAATAACGGTTTTTTGCTGCTGCTATAATCCGTTTCTTGAAGCTCCTCTGAAAAACAGCGTTTTGCGGTCAGTATAAAATCTCGGGGCTACATAATCCGAAATTCAAGATTCCTGAGATTGATTGACGGTTTAGCAAAATATTGGTTTTAAATAAAATTGGGGTTTTTCAAATAAAAGAAAAACAATTTTCGATATCAATTTTGCTCTTCAATTGTCTATAAAATAGAAGTTATTTGTCGGTGCAAGAAAACCTTCGATCAATCTCTAGAACTTCTTGAGTTTGTGACCAAATTTTAGACTGTCGTTTCCGAGAAATCTTGCTCACCGACTTTGAAAACATAGTTTTGATAAGAACGCGTTCGAAGTCACAAAAGCACATTACACACAGTGTGAGGCGTCTTGATATAAAATCTAAAACTGCGAAAATGAACTAAAAAAAAAAACATTTTTTGAAAATCCTGACCTAAATATAAGTGTCTCTTTCAGGCAACATGTAGAAAATCTGTTTGTTCAGCGTTTACGTTAGTCAGTCGGTCAAATCATAAATATCGCCCTGTGTACTTATTAGTCAAACGAAGAACTGCGTATTCCTCCACTTGTCCAACTGTTCTCAATCGATTTTGACAATTTTTACGAGTTAGAAACGTGTACATCGCAAGATTATGCAGTTTAGCGCAAACATTTGAAGCTCGGAGAACAATTTTCTGATCTAAATAAGAGATACTCTCCTATTTATATTGTTTCCATCTTATTCGTAATACTCCGAACAGTGACAACTAACTCTGTAAAGCACTCTAACACTTCAACTGCGGGGAATGTAAAAGTTTATCAAATTCATCATTGTTAACTGAACTCCTTTTTACTTAAGTACTGGATTTAATCCCTAAAGTTTCAAAGTTCTAAAGTCTATAAGAAGAAGACAAGTATTTTGTATAAGCCCTCTTTTAACACGTTGACAACCAGCTATTTGAAATAGACGGTGTACGAATAATCTGGTTTGTTTACAATTCTAATTAAAAAAAAAGATTTTGCATTCTGGACCGACTGGAGAGAGAATTATATTTATAAATTATAAAATGCCATTCACATACGCCCCTGAACCGAGGGTGGTTCTTTAACGGCAACAATTCTATTGCGTATCCGTCTATCTCGCCTCGGTCTGGCGTGGGAACAATACAATAATGTAAACTATCCATGGCCATTTTCATTATTAGGGAAAAATGTTAACTACAATACTCTTACTATTAGAAAGTTGAGGAATGTGAAGCATCATTGTTTCACATTTGAATAATACCTAGAGTACTTGTGCGTTAAGTTTACTAGCACTGAAAATAGGAACTGATAAGTATGAATTTAAAAGCGTCTCACAAAACTTATTGTTTTGAGGAGACTCGATTTTATAGTTTAACTTCAAAAATAAATGGCTAAGGATGCTTGCCAGATATTTGCAGGTTATTCAGATGAAAGAGACGTTGCTATGTCTAATAATAATTCACCTTGTAGCTGTTGTTGTTGTGATTATCAAGAAAAGCGTAGCAAAAGCTGATTCGACTGTTCTTCCGCACGTTGCAATATCAATGACGGATATGACAACTAACATGATACATTACATTATTAATTAACACAGGGTGTTACCGGCCGAGTACACTTACGGAAACGCAATTATGTTCATTGGATGATTAATCTGAGTGTGGTTGGCATTAACAAGAGAGGTTTGGTCGGTGTGAATGGCACCTATATACGAAACTCAACAATATATCTATAAGTTCCCCATCAATACATGTCTATTAGATCGACATTATAGATATATTGCAAATTGTGTTTGATTAACTTTTTTTAAATTTGATACTAATCAATATTGCATAGAAGACCCTTTGGCATCTATGAAACAAAAGTCCAAACTAATTGGACTCCAAGGTAAACGTAATCTATCCATATACGTTTCCAAAGAAAAACAAAAAACTTTTATTTTTATCTACTACAATGACGTCAACTACTCCATTACAATATGTGCGTAAAAGGGGATGATCAATTCCGTTAGGGTTGTAAAAATGTTTAATTAAACTTAAGGGTAGTGTACGATACAATAGGCCGTTGTAATTAACCAGTTTGTGACATTGAGGGTTGAGTCTTGTTTTGATTAAGTAAATATGTTGTGGTTCTTTGCAGTTTCATAAGTCACCCTTCGCTATTTTATTTCCCTATAGTCAACTAAATAATGGTTGGCATAAATAAATATAGCCACTAGAATATAGCCAAAACAAATATTTTAACAAACAATCTCGATACTTGCAATTCTCATTCACGCATATTAACAATGTATTTAATAGAATAGTGTATATTTATTTATACGAATGATAAAACCTTTAATTAATTACATATGAATAAATTACGAAATCTATCGATTTATCTATGAAAAATTTATATTTTCATTATAGTCATAGGGAACGTAATGAATTAATGTTATGTGTTGTTTATTACATAGAGCACTGTAAATATATGGCATTTTATAAATTTTTAATTATCGTATATCGATACAAACGGCTTTAATACATTTAATATAAGCCATTTGATAATGTTCAATGTTGCGGCATCTGATTGACTGGCCGTTATTCAAAACGAATCCAATTAAACGCACTTCCACATTTGCAAACGATTTCGTTTTTTCAACCAAACAATAACAGAGAAATATTCTACTAATATTCAACAAACCACCACTATTAGAGAAAACTTTGACTATGTAGTTAAAAAGCCCAAGCATCCACTTAACACCATCTGGCAACCACCAGAGTGATTCTGTCAAGGTAAATTAAATCAACACCCTTAATTCAACATTCCGCATTTCTACTCGACACTAAAACGGAAATGATTGGATCATCATATTTAACTTTATAAAACATTAATACAATTTCCGATGTTAGACACCTTTCAATTGAATTTTTCACCGCATTTGAGTGTTGAAGACAGGCGAAAAAAAAAAAGAAGCGGTGGAAAAATGCTAAAAACTGCCTCCTTTTTGTTTCCGGCTCGCTCTTAACAAGGTTTAGATTCTTTTACCGGAAATTTCAACCAATAAATATCGGCTTCCATTAGTATAGGGAGAGAAGAAGAGAAAAAGTGGAGATATTTCCAATCAAATAAAAGATTTTGGTGTGGTTGTATTTAAATTTATGGTAGCGTAATTTAATGGAATGTCGATATTATCGTTTACTTTTTATTTAAAACACACACACAGAGAGGAGAAAATCCGTTAGAATTTCCTCGGATTCCAACATTCTCCAATTAAGTTCAAGATGCACTTTGGGCGCTTTTCCATTCTCCCGACTAATTATCTCGTCAATGTTAATGTTAAATGTGCATGGTAATGGAATTGGTGGTTAATAATCCCATAGGAATCCGGCTAGTAATCAGTAAATGCGCTGTTATTGAATTTGAACAAAATAAATCGCTAACGGTTGAATTATTATTTATAGAAAAAATCAAACAAAATTCGCTTGTGCGATTTTAATAATTACACTGTAGAGACCATTAATCAACAAAAGATGTGCCCGGAGCCCTTGTAGTTGTAACACAACCACCAAATAATGTACTGAGTTACGGAACTATTCGCCCAGACTCACTTTATAGTTCTTCACCGCATGGTTCAGTGGTTATTGTTGGCTCATAATGATCTTCACTAGAAAGCAACATAGAATTTTCGAAGGGCTAAAATGGACTAAAGCTCATGTAATATGAAGGGTGGGTCAGTAAAGTCCGGGAATTATACGGCCATACTGCCATGTATAATATATGTTAACGTCTCGGCCAACATCTGCACAGACCGAAATAAAACAGTAGCATTCGCAATAAAAATAGAAATAAATTACAGTTACCTGAACGGAAATTTTCGAAATTAATCTCGTGAATTTTTCATACGTTTTTTCGTCTTGATTACGCATTCGTGACACTGAACGATATTCGTGTGTTAAATAGTGTCAGGACGGTCAACAGGTCGTCTGTCACACATTTTCTCGTACTAGTACCGTTTTCTATCCCTAGACGCCGTGCGCCATTTCACGACGACGACGACAACGACGTCGACGGCTCTCATATATGCTAACATTGTATACTGCAGTCCCTGATGATACATTTACCCGAACTCAACTTCAATTTACACGGAATGAACAGAGAAACCGAAAAATAACTGTACACCTACAACTATGATAATCAGCAAACAACATAAACATTTCCCATGGGATAAATGATGCAATCTACTGAATTTATATTGTTCAATAATTTCATTTGAATGTTGCAACGCTATTCAATCAAAACTTTTAGCATCTTTAAAGCTGAATTACTAATGAAATTCGGACGGCTAACCGTTCAAATAGTGTTGAGTTTTCCAAACTACTCATTTATTTTGTTACCGGATAAATTTCAACAGCAGTTTTGAATCACAAAATGTGGTTTTGAAAAATTCATAAAAAATTGAAACTAGGAAATGTTGCCGCAACGAGTACGCTTGTTGTTCGAAAATTATCAGCAAAAAAGTGGAGTTTATGCTTGTTTTTCTCGTGGTCAGGTAATTTCAGCTGCCAAGGAAAATTCTCAACTTTCCCCGACAACTTGTAATACAAATCCGCTTCAATCTAATTAATTCTGAAATTCATTGTAAGTGACGTGTGTATGACGTGTGCTGATGGCGGTGGTGTACGGTGGCAGTGGTGGTGGTGGTGGTAAATAAGTAGATAGGGTGGAACGGTTTCCATCTAAATATTAGAGTAGGTGAAATACGACAGGGTAAGTTTAAAACATTGTAAAACACCTGGTGTACCCTTTTGTAGCCGTGTGCTACAATGAATTAAAATTTAAAAAAGTAATTTTGAAGAGTGTACATTCGGTATTGCTCGCATTGGAATGGACAGAGTTGATTCCGTAGATAGGGCCACAAAAACGAATTAAATATTATATTAGTCTATCTTTGTTCTAGACCAATACACCCAACAATGGAACAAAATAAATAATCAAATGGAAGCAAACAAACAAAGATCTAGAACTAAAGGAGTCGTGACAAAACCATTCCAAATAACTATGTGAATATGTATTTAATAATAAAACTGGGATAATTTAAAATAGTTGGAAGTTTTATAAAATTTTCAAACAAAGCAAATCGAATTTGTGCTCGTCGCTTTTATGTAAAAATAATAAATGAATAAACGCTTTTTTCGTTCTATTTCTCTTAGAGAATCCGTAATTACGTTCAAATAAAAACAATAATTTAGGAAAAAACGCATTTTCCGTCAACGTTCCATTAAATGTGTTCGTTTTTCTTTCGCATCGCCAGCCTTCCAGCAAATCCTCTTCGACTAGCACAAAATGCTTTAAAACCAAACAAAAAGAACTTAAGATAATTACGAGCGTTAATGTTCTGTCCATTACCGGATAGTAATTAATTAGTCTCGTAGAATGTCTTGTAATGGCCAGTGTAATACCATTATCTGCCGAAACATGTCGTCGCATACTTTTCTGTCGACTTGCAAAGAAATGTGCCACCGATTTTTTGGATAACACTACAAAAAATGGAGTACAATACACGAAGGCAATTCTCTTAATAGCCGTAAAGTTACAATTTTTAAACTGTAATATGGATTATTGGCTGAATAATTCCGGATACTTCAAGCGACCAAGAATAGATTCGCCCGGCGCATCCACCAAATTGCTCTTTCGTAAATGGGTAATTTTTTTGTGTTATTTTGTAAAATATTTTCGATGGCAGCTTAAATGAAACAATTTTCGATTTAAATCAAACAATTCGACCGCTATTCAAACATCAATTGTCTTGTAGCCGTACAGGTGGAAAAATAAACGAAATTCTATCCAAAGTCGTATCGACTGGAGAACAAATAATGTTTGTTGACAATGGTGGGGATTTTGAGGTAAACGCCCCATGGGGCCAACCTAATATTCCCGTTTCCGGTTCAAAACACAACCAATACGAGTACCAACAAAAAAAAAAACACACAATTTTTGGGCATAGAAAACTTGCAATACCCCAGACAATTTCAAATCGAGAATTGAATTACTTCCAAAAAACAATTATTGTAACTTGAAAACGATAAGTTGTCGTGTATTTATTAGCAATATTGATCGGGTTTTTGTACGAGAAGCCACCAACACACCTGGCCTTCGTTTGTAGACAATCGAGATAATTCGAGAAATTGCCCAAATCTCCCCACAACAATTAACAATAATAATAAATAACTGAAAGAAACAGAACATTGTGTTTTTTTTGAGCTGAGAGCGAAAGTTGGCCGTTTCGACGGCAACATTTTACGACATATTTTATAGCTGTAGAGCTATTTCATTTTTAATTTGAGGGGGCGTGTTGGCCGTCGTCACGCCGCCAGCGAATATGTCGTAATTTATTTGGACCCCCCAGTGTGGGATTACCTGTTTACACGAGCGTGTGTTTGTATACACCACCAAAAATTTAATAGACGAAATCTCAAACTGATGAAATTTACTTGAAAATAATTGATAAAGTTAAATTCGATGCCAGAATATATACGTCTTGAATAAATCTTATGTCATTCAGGATGCACACAGTTGAATGCAAATAACGCAATATTACAATTTCTATTCATCCATATTTATGGCAATTGAAAGTTCGTAAATTCGATTCTACAATTCATACACGTCAAGATAAATCTCTGATAGATATCGTAGATGGAATATATGACTATTCTACACTAACAATGATTGCAATGAAGGTTTGGGGGTGTGGAAAAAATCGAGCAAAATTGATAATGAAATAAAATTGTTGCTTCACAACGATATTTCAACGATTCAAACCCCCCTTGTCGGGTTGTTATGTAAATGAGGATTTTGTAAATAATGAAAATCGTTCTTATTGCTATATAACCAAGAACTGGAAAGACATTTTCGAGGTATTCCAACCTCATTAGTATTCATAAAATGTTTCAAGCTTGAATGGAAAACAAGTTATATAAAAAGCGAAACAATACATCTCTGATTATTAACTAGAATCGAAATATTTATACAGTTGTATTCATCAATTTATTCCGATATTTGAGTTTATTAACAGCTTATAATAATTGCACTTCTCTATGATCGCTCGGTTCTCCAACTTGTTTTTCAGATCTAATTTAAAGTTAGCCGTACAATGTCTACAGTTAAAAGGGGCAGACTTTTTCGTCTACTAGACGACAATTTCTCGATTATAACAATAGAAAAGTTTCCTTAGAATCGTGTTGTGCGGTAATGAATCCAGAATTGTACGATACAAAGAAGATTAGAGTTTCGCAAAAAAGTTATATAGCATCATCCACATTTAATTCGAGCAAATTTCAAATTTGAAATTCAAAACCTTCAATTAAAATTTTGTTAAGCACCTAACGACCTTTACATTGGGTTAACTACCGAAAAAAATGAATTCGCACCTGGGACTCGGTGCTACAAAAACGCCACCGAAACGGTTTGAGCAAAACAATCGCCAATAAATCATCAATATTAGTGTGAGAATTCGATATTTATGTAGATATCAGAATAATAAGAGCAACGCAGCAGAGAGACACATGCAAAAAAAAACAATACAAACTCCAAATATAATCCACATATTCAATTCACTCAATCCGGGAATTGTGAGGAAAGCAAGTAAATGTAATTCGAGTTTTCAAATTTCCTTCGAATTCGGTCTCTCATATTTTTCGTTCAAATATTTTACACAATCTACATTCTATCATGGATATATTTAAATCCTATGTACTGAAATCATCGATGTGATGTATGTACACATTTACGTACATACATCTTCATGAATCTATCTCTGACATTTCCATGATCATACACTATGTTTTTTTTGTGTTGTTGTCAACGTTTCTATAGTCAAATCAACGTTAGTGGTATCTCGGCAGATCTATTAATGTGACACGAAACTAAACAAATAGCATCGTTGCTTTAATTAAAATAATTTACAACTGGGAAAGTTTTCGAGACAGAAGCTCTCAGCGAATACGGTTGAATCGTATTAGCAACTTCACCATATTCATATAAGCATCTTAAGTAATATATTACGCTTTCACGGCCTGAAACAAGCGTATTCATCGAGCAAAAGGAGATGTGAGACTTTACAAAAAAACATATATGTACACGTTTTACTATTTTATAATATAAAACGTGCACACTTATGTAGTAGTAGTACGGTATACTTTAATATTACTGCAGTAGACTGCATTTTAAGAATGTTAAAATACAAACGTTTGTTTTATTACGCCCTTTGAACTCGGAAAAACTTTTGAAGTGGATGGATAGCGCACGAGATTGCGTTCGTTAGTTAAGTACGAGTTTTCCAGTGAAATGATTACGAATAAATGTTATTATTTTCAAGTTGAACTAGCACAAAATTAGTCTGTAAATTTGTTCATTATAACAATCGAAAAAAGAAAAATGTAAAATTTATGCCGCCTATTTGCACTACTTTTATAGATTTGCTTTACAACACTCTAAAACCAGTTATAATACAATGATTCTTTTTGCATTCGATCAGGGAGAGGGAGTCGTGCCGCCTGGAGCATCTATAAAAGTTGGCGGTGGTGGTGGTGGCGGCGAAGTGTTTCCAGCGCTCTTTCAATTTGGTTCGTTGCGAATGCAGAAGATTTATTGGCAAACGGTGGGATGGATGTTGTAGCGGTGATGTGGTGAAATTTTCTCTCAAAATATCACCTTTCCAATCGAAAATCTAAGCATAATCAATTTCTATTCTATAGAAACACAACAATCTATGTTGTTTCAGCCGAGCTTAGTAAAAATTTGAAAAACAAAGCAATGAAATTACAAAAAAAATCTAGCCGCATAAATCACTTCAATCGGATTATTAATTAAAACTCAGAATCGTTTTAATTCCCATATTGAATTTGATGTGCGTCCCACCCAGGAGGCAGTCAACATCTAAAGACATTAATAAGGGATGAGGCGTACTAATCGGCCACTAACCACAGGGCGGATACCTGTTCTCTGACCATGTACAACCTCCTCTACACAAACACTACGACAACGATTACTACTACTACTACCACTACCATCATCATAATCGCCGAACCAGATCGTTAGTGTCACCATTAGCCACCCTCTCTTGGATTTATAAACGGCGAGGCAATGGGAAGATGAGCTGATAGCGCTACTCACATTCCTTACGTCTTCCAAAATTACTTCCCGTACAAACAACACACAGACACACGCATTGAGACAAGCAAATAGACATTCTAACAGAAACTCGTCGGGAATTATTTTCAATTAGATAAGAGAGTGGGCGATGAGCGCGCGGTGGACCGTTTTAACGAACGCAACGACCATTAATGTTCAATTCTACGTTCATCTAAGTAGTGTTTTTAAATGGTAATGGAGCGGCCAACTAATCAGATCTAAATATGTTTAACAGAACTAGTAATTGGATATTGATATTGGTTCACATTTGAATTGATGTTTTCACAGATTATCAACCAATCAACCGTATTTGTAGGTTTAAATTATTGTGTCTTGTATTATAATGAGAAGGATATTATGACGGAGAGAGCAGAAGAAAAGTTATAGAGCCTCAAGGCTTGTGGTTATTCTACTATTCACCCATAATCAGCACACCAATTAAACCGGGTGATTCTCCCGTTTTCAAGACACTTATTCCATCCGCTAGTTCAACGTAATGATGTAAGTCACTGGTGATCATGTTGCTCTTGACGTCAAATGGGCCGCAAGATGAGACCTGCATGTTCTCACAAATATAACTGACAAGAAAGGGGACGTGAACATGGAAGTATGATGATGACGCTACACTAGACCTAGCAGAAGTGACATATCAAAATATATAGATATAGAGAGGATGTGTCCCGTATATGTGTGTGCGGTAAGCCGTAACGATCACAAGGACCAATTTGGCTCCCGTCCAAAACTCTTAAAAGTCATCCCATTATAGGTGGAGAAGGTTATGTGAAAGGATGATTCGCACTTTACCTGAGATTCAATTTGTTTGGGTGACGTGTTGGCACGCGAAACACAATACCCGACCGAGTTCGATTTAAATGATGATGATGATGATGATGATGATGACGGCGACGATGTTAAAAGCTATTGTGATCCATTTCTAAAGATGTGGAAAGGTGGAGACGGATGTGGGCCATCAGGTGATTTACGCGCATTCAATTCCAAACAAAACCAGCCACTATCTATACTTTATATATTACCGAACTCATTTTTTTTGCTGGTAAATAAATCAATAAAGTGATTGAAACCGATAAAGCCAAAAAAAAACACGTTAACATAGACGAAATATTCACAGAAGAAAAACGAATTGTTGAACACAAAGTCATATTTAAGCGCACGCCACTCAATCCGTGAAATGTGCACGATTTTAAACTTTCAAATCTGCAACCAGAAAATTCAACTGGCGTTGAATGACAGGCGAAACATCGACTTAAATTTTTGCAAGATATAAAATTTTTACAGCCAGCTTAACAAATCTCTACCAACTGCATCATAGTTGCAATAAAAACATTATAAAAGAAAAAATAATCAAACGGAAAGTTTCGCGATTCCAACTACAAGCTTATACGATAATTTGTTAATGCAACTAAGCTTTGACGTGAAAGTTGGTAAAGTTAAATTAAGTGTTGGAGAAATTTGCAAGTCAATAGAAAAATTGCTTAAAGATTGTTTTTGCTTTTGTTGTATTCGACTTGTATACAGACGATTAGTTGAATGGCGAGCGATCGGATGCTCAGAATTGTTTTTCGGTTCGTCTCGACTCTGAATAATCCATATTTTACGAATTAATAATCATAAAAAAGACCAAAAACCACTAACCCACATTTTTTACGATTATCATCGTACTGCATAAATCGCCCAATCTCATCCATGTTTTCTAGTAGATCTTCTAACATAAATAGTAGCGATTTTGGCGTGAAAACGCACGCTCGTAATAATAAATAATCTGCCACAACCGGAATAGAGAAAACACAAAAATGCTAGCTCTCCTGCTCTATTATATAGACAGATATCTGTAACCCTCCAGTTTTGTTTGAATTTATTCGTTATAAATATCGAGGGAAATATACGTCAGTAAACTGAAAAACACTTTGTCGCGCCCACCACCAACACACAACATAATCTTTCACATTTTCGTTTTCAAGTCAATGTTGAACGAAAATCCGTCTTAAAAACTTGCTAATATTTCTAGAAGACTTATAAATACTTAAAACAGCTCAAGTTGAGAGTATTGAAAGTGTTTATGGGCGTTTTTTTCTGTGTGGCTTGCTCGCCAGTAGCTTACAACTTTATCCTGATTACTGTCAAAATCGAACCATCACACATATTTCGTACGAATGTGGGCGAGAGAAATTGTTTGTTTCCCCTTCATTACAACGAAAATCCGGGGGGTTCTAAAACAATTCATTTTAGGAATTATGTTGGACAATAGTGGGATTTAACAACAACCTGCGCCAGATTTCGCTGTTGCCACGATAAAATCTAATGTAGAGCGAGACAATTCACTAATTCGAAAAATTTCATAATTTAAAATGGTAATTTCCAATTGAAACTCCTTGAAGTGAAGTGAAAAAATTTATGAAAGTTCGCAATTAAAAACACGAAATTGTGGGGAAATAAGAAGCGCAACTGTATTCTGTTCGGTTAAAGATTTGTTTTATTATGCAGATGAGATGATTATTAGTTATGGAAATTCAGTAAGTTGCTGGCGTATATGATGAAATTAAGATTGTTACCAAATTAGAAGATAACGAGAACGATCGTTGTTATTTAAACACTTTTAATCTAACAATGTTTTGATAAACTAACAATAGCGATCATTAATGGTGTTGCTTGTTAATGAACTCGCCTGTTATTTTATCTATCAATCTAGACTCGACTCTATTATGATTACAATATAAATTTATTTTGTTAAGGATAGAAATCAAAATATTTGCAATCTTATCACGATCCTCTATTAGATAAATTGTTTAATTTACGCCTCGTTTCGTATAAACACGGCTGGTTCAAGTACAACAACCAGATGGATTCGTTTCTAAATAGACGGTATAATTGTATTTTTAATAAATATTAAAACATCAACAGCCTTCAAAATTCCACAATCTCTCCGTTATAATGCCATAACTATTCGGCCATCACGTCAAATACACTGCGTTACATTTCAGTTGAAAAGATAACATAAAAGCAATCTCTGTCTTTTGCAAACTCGCTTCTAAATGCCCCTAAAGTTTAATATTAGTTTTATTCGAATAGCTAACCGAAAAAATCAATAACTGTATCATTATGAGGGAAAATTGCCTGTCTTAACGCACTCAGGTGACAAGGGTCGCATCCAATCATGTTAAAGAGGACCAAAACGTTATTCACAAATCTAATCGAATTTTGAGCAGAATTACATCTATGCGTCCATTAATCGGATACAGCTTCAAGCAATTAAAAGAGTAATCAATCAATCAATCTAATAAAGCCTTGTCAATGTGTATCACATCCGATACCATATGGGACAAGTTACATTCTATCGCTGATAAATGCAATTTAGAAAGAAAATAAATCGATTATTGCAAATCCAATATTAGCGCGATTATAAGTGGTGTACTCTTGTAGAAATAGTTTGTAGAAGTAGATACTGTACAAATCTGATTCAATACCGATCCGATTGTTGATTGTGAAGAGATCGTATTAATAAAAACAACAACAGGTCTTGAATAGACCAAGCAAACACACCTGACAGCTTCATTCACCGAATCAATAAACGTTTCGTACTTGAGAACCTGTCGAGCCGCGTCCATATTATATGCACGAGCATATCCCGTTTATTTGTCTATCTCCATTCACTATTACTTTTTAAATCTCGCAATTCTCTGGGAATTCATCAATTGTCCGCAAGAAGAAAGAAACCGGAATTGGTGGAAAGAAAAAAAAAACGAAAATGATTGATTCTTAACTGGATACATGTTCCAATCTCTATCTCAGTATTTTGCTTTGTTCCAGTTTTCAAACGTAATCGCATTTCAGCCCCACTCACTCTCTCTCTCTGTCTACATATATATAGATTTCGTTTTCTTTCATTGTAGATTTATCTTGTGGTCATCTTCGGCCCTATTTCTTTTTTTCGTTTGGTCGTTTATTTTCGTCGTATAGACGACATTCGTACATATACGGTCCAGTTTCTCTTGCGTACTTTTGAAAAATTTACCCTTTAAAAGCTCTTTGCTGGATTAGAACGGCTACTAGTTTTATAGTATATAAGCGACAAAGATTTAGTATTTTCAGCTTTTACAAGTGAGAAGAGAAGGATAGTTTTCAGGTTGGCAGTGGCGGTGGTGCTGAAATATTAAACGTGTTATTTATAAGTGTATTTTACGGTTGGTTAATAAATAACAGAAGCGTACGGAATGCATACGGGGGATAATCAAAATTTAACCTTACGGCTGTAATATTATTCAAATTTGAATGGTGCCTAGAAGGAGTTTATAGAGAGGGTGAGTCGCGGGTTTGGTTCGTAACAATTTTTGGCGATTTTTGCTTGGCTCGCGACCATGTAGTTGAATCGATAACATACTTATTCGGAGTGTAATGTATCTTTTAAATCTATATGCAAATAGTGATATTTTTATTTAATTGAAAATTTCCATCTAACTGAATTCGTTCCCATAATGTACCGCGCCAATTTGATTACGTTAATATCGTTTGGGTTGTTAGTTTTAAGTTTGTGATGTACTCAAATTGACACTCTCAACACTCATTTATAAATAACTTAAAGAAAAGTTGTGTCAACCACAAGAACAAATACAATTTTTGTTTGAAACAAAGATATAATGAAAAATGCAAATGACAACCCTCTTACTTCCCGTTTATATATATATCGTAAATATCGTGATAGAAACAACGTTATGCGGTTGTCTCGGTAAATTGAAGAAGCTTCCAGTTGCCGTCGGGATTTGAAAGTTTCATTAACGTGTGTCTCCCAGGTGGCAACAATACCGACGATATTGTCTATAGTTAAAAACTTTCCACCACATCGCATCGATCTTTCAACTATTATAAATTGACGTTGATTTGATAGGTGTTACACAACCCTTATTGAAAACAAGCGACCTATCATCCAATTCAACCACTTTACCCATCAAATTATTAAATCACTACAACAACGACAACACTCGAAATTCTCCAATTCTTTTTTCTATTGAACGTCAACATCAAATACGTTACACGAAAGTCCAGTTAGACGCATTGAATAAAATATAAAGTTTAACAGGACTTGATGATGCGACTTTATTTATTTGTAGAGAAAGTCGTCAATTATAAATGGGCTATTTTAGTTTTAACCGCCTCCACCATATTTAACCACTTACCTGTAAAGTGCTATGTGTGTGTTTATGTACACACAGACATGGACAAGTTAAAAGGAACATAAAAGCGATAATAACACGGTTATCTACGATAACATGCCGACAGAATCAACAGTTCCTGCTGAAAAGCTACACACAGACACACACACAGAAGGTGGTGGTGATGCGACAATAACTTCAACTTTTTCAAGCGTTTTTCTGATACACGCAAAATTTCATCTTTACATACTTGTACATCAATAGGTGTCTGTGTATATTTAAGAGTGCAGTTATAAGATAAACTCACGTTTTATAAACGACCGAAAAGGTAGATAAAAGATCACGGACTGAAGCGGATTGTTAGGTTGCGTCGGCGGTCCAGCGCCCTAACTACGAGCAAGCGCATCTCTCTCCCACCTTCCTTTATTTCTCCCAATTTCATTACATCAAATCACATAATGGACAACTATACATGTCAGTTTGTCCCTTTTGATCTTTGCAATTTCACTTACGAATATCTCTAATTGTATTTTACTTATAGAATATAACAAAGAAACTTGAAGAGTTAAGTGGCGAATAATATCAGCGTTTAGCAAAGGGTTGCATTCACCATTAAATGAGAACAAAACAATAAATAATTATTTACAACTGAAGTAGCGATAAGCAACAATAAGTTGAAACAGGAGCGTATTCAGGATTTGTATGGAAATATGTATTAAACGAGTCGCAACGAAGGAAGTGCAGGTTCACCCTTTATCAAAGCTTTTGAATAGGCTTTAAGAAACGGTTTTCTTGAGACCAAGCAGTAACGCTTCTGCTTAAGAAAGTTGGGAGGAACTGCTGCTTGAAACCGTGTCAAGTGGAAATCGTGCTTAAAGAAATGCGATAAGCACGATGGGTTTTACATCGAGACGTTACGCTTCTTTTTGCAACGTACTTTTTGTTATAATATCGAAAAACTGCAAAGATGTGTCTTTCCTAGTGATTCCGCCAGAATTTCTCCCGTCGAGATATGACGAGAGACAGTTCCTCGTCTCGTATTATTTCCCCAATTAAACTGTGAATTTTTCTAACTTACAAAATATGTCGTATGTTAGCTAATTTGTTGTATATTTTATAAAAAAGACTGTTTGTAGCTGTATCTATTAATGAAGCAATTCTGGATAATTTATAAACTAACCAATTATTTTATGAACTGCTACTGTTCATGATATCGAAATGCACTTGACAAAATTACTTTTTCTGGACGTATTCAATCCATCATTTTGAATAATTTTCAAGTAAAAAAAAAAGATCTGTTCACCAAAGCGTGCACAATTTTGCAACTACCTTTTAAAAAGTGTGGTTTAATGATTTCTCTGAATTCAATACAAATTTTAATTCGATTCGAGAGTTGAGGCGAAAGAAGAGGTTCTATCGCCTCGCTTCAACCGATGCATCTCTCGTCTTGTCGCGACGATACAACTCGAAACACGAGAGACTCTCGTCTCGGCGGCATAACTACTCGTCTTTCCTTTGTGACTCGAGTGTCAAATTTTAATTAATTTTTATACACTTCGAGAGTTGAGACGAAAGAAGAGGTTCTCTCGTCTTGTCGCGACGACACAACTCGAAACACGAGACACTCTCGACTCGGTAACATCACTTTCCTTCGTGTCTCGAGTTTAAAGAGAAAATGGGCGTTAAAGTGTGCCCCCCCAAATCAGCTGTCTCAGCCTCCACAATGCGTAAATATTTTTTAGCGGTTTCAAAATTGTAGAGCTCCTTAGAGGCGCAAACAAACAAACTGTTCACTAGGGCTTGAGTTTATGGAGGCAGCTCGATTTTAAATGTAATTTTTTGTGTATATACCATAAAGAGAGAGCTAGTAAAAATCTAACAAGAAACTGGTGAATATTCTTGTTCAAATGGCTGTACTTTCTACAATTTCAACAATAAATTCCGTCAACGTTCTATGTATGTTATTAAATTTGTTTGAATAATGTCGTTCGAACTTGTAGCAAAGATTGCCAATAAATTATAAATGACCTAAGCATTGTAGTAACGTTATTTATTTTTTTTTTAGTTTTCTTTAATTTACAATGAAATGATAGGATCTTAAAATCTAAAACTAGTTATTACTTAAATTAATATGTGTTTAAATCAAGATATATTTCATTACCGGTAAGAATGCAGTTTGGAAATCCGTTTATCTATAATCATCTATTCACTTACAGCAGGTAGTTTTCGAGAATGTTCCTTAAAATTTCAACTAATTAACTTTATTATAAAGTTTTATCAATATTCGATCGCATTATTATTACTCGATTCGTACAATGTATTTGTGTTGGAGAGAAAATTTTAATTGAATCCCATTTTTAATCAAATTCACTTTAATCTCATTAATTCCATTAAAATACATTACTTTCGCAAATAATTATTGTAAAATCAATTGAATCGCACCTATTTCGTAATGATAATTTCGTAAAAATGTCATAATTATTTCGAGAACTAATATCACATCATTATTATCCTTTGATGATGAATGTTGTTGACTTTTAATTATCCATATATGTTTCTATTACGATAATAACACACCCTTAGATAATGAGAAATTAAGGGCATGGTTGTCATCAATATTTAATCATAGATCATACAAAATTCTCTTTCTAGATACGACTAATAATTTTTTCAACATAGTTTTGTACTGAATTAATATAGATATTTAGTGTAGGCGTAAAACATATTTATTATCAGACATTTTATAGAAGTATTCACTGGATACATGACATGACATTGATTAATTAGTTCGTTCGGATGCTGGAGGAACTGATAGTGTCTCTCTATATGAACTTAATTTACGATGAAAAACAAATCTTCCGTCTTGTAGTCTAATGAATGGACAAAAATCTCAATAAATCAATTCGGAATAGAATGGTGATGCCAGCTCATACCACTGGCAACTCGCTGTTTGCCCGATGGCACCATCCCACGAAAACCGCATCGCCGTAAACGTGTTAATAAGTGTGTGCACTTCTACTACCGTTAACGTTTTTGAATTTCAGTTGGCGAGTTTATAAAAATCTCCAATTTTTTGCGATCACAGTTCGTAAAACAACAACTTTCTGAACGCTAGAAGATAAAGTTAAGGGTTAGTCTGAGCGTCCTACAACGTAGTGTTGTTGAGTTACAAAAGACTGGATATTTTCAGAGAAAAATTCTGCTTCATTCGTTTCCAATGGTACTTATTTTTCCCGTCCCAATTATATCCATTTTTTGTCTTTCTCCATTAAAGTAATTGAATGAAATTTACGTTAGTTACAGTTGCTCATGTACTTGATGTCTTTATATCAAGTTATCTGGAAAATCGATACGAGTCTTGGAAAAAGGAATCCATACAGACATCAAGCACACTTTGGACTATAACTGACATAAAATTCATTCAATTCCGTCCATAAATACAGGAGAAAAACGGAAAAACGATAAAATTGAAGCAGGCATTGCGTTTCCACGTATTTTCGGAAAGACTAAATAGGTTTTCCACTAAATTCTCATTTGACGTTGCAGCTCATTGCTTCTGGAAACGAAAGCAAGAGATTTTTTCCTTTATAAAAATAAAAATAAAAGGTTAACCGTGCACAACTCAACACAACGATATAAAAGACTCGGGTTGGCCCTTAAGAATTTTCCAAATTCTCCAGAATCATTTACTAATGATTCGTAAGATGAATAACACTCTTTCCTTGACTACAGCAGACATGTTGGGCGATTTTTTCTAATCGTAACAACTGAGTCTATAAAAAATTGTCAACATGATTGCAGCGTCGTCTTTTGAATGCGTTTGTTTAACACTTCAAAATTCATCACTAATCAAATAGACTTCTTAGATATTTGTAGAAAAAAGACAACATCTAAAAAGGCACTTCACGCAGATCCTCCTCGAGTCGCTGCCTGATTTTCGACATGGATTACATAAAAAAAATCATTGAAATCAGTCTTTCAGGCAAAATCTTTGAAAGAGAACTTCCTCGGGGAAGTCTCAATTAAAAATTGGCTTGCATTTGTGTGTAATTTTCCATCCAAAACAACAAAACTGTACAAAATCAATCTAGCGTGCATAATTTGGTTGCGTACTTCTGATGTGGTTTGATAACAAACAGGTTAAACAGCAATTCGATCAATTGATAATTTGACACGAATATAAATTAACATAATTAACAGTAATTACAATCTATACACTATCTAAATATTTGTATATAATGAAATAATTGTAAAAACAAATCCTATTACTGATATACAGTATATTAGTATGCTAATTAAGAGAAGAGATTTAAAATGAGAAAGTTGCCCCCCCAAAAAAAACTGATTCTATTTTTTTGTCTGTAGCAACCGATTAATGTGGGAGTTTACTTACAACAAAAAAAATAAGCTTCTTAGAAAGAATATTTTTAACAGAATAATTAAAAGATAAGCTTTCGCGAAAGGAAAATAATTACCAAAACAGCAATCGGGCACCAAATCTGGCATAAAAAAGAATGAAAGCTGGCAAAAAACCGTTAAGGTAATACAATTACCTTAAAGAATGTTTTAAAACATTTTCCATTGGTTTTCAAAATCGTAATGTCGTGGTATTTATGATTTATCCATATAGTTGGACAAATTTTTTAGCGATTTTATAGCGAAATGACTTTTTTTCTAATACTAATCCATTTAATAATACTTGAAAATTGCGTATCATTGCATAAACTCGACGATTGGAGCTAATAGCATCTCTTTCTGTACTGTGTAAAGTTTAAAAGTTACGTTACTGTAATGTTTATTTAAATGATAGAAATAAGTGTAGATTAAAAAGTCATTAGGTCATGCAATCGCTACAGAATTTGCCTGATAAAACAATGAAAATTTGAATGAAATGAACCTCCTGTAAAATGCAGATGAAAAACACAGAACTATTGAAAACTACACTGATTAACGTGAAATAGTTTACACACAATGTCTAGAAAAGGGTGTTAATTAAATAATTATACAAATTATTCAAATTAGAGTTTGAAAGTCTAGAATCGAATTGTGTATGAACTGGAAAACCTTTCAAAATTTGGACTAACAAAGCCCCGAATCTAGTTATTTCTTCCTCGGAAGACATTCCAAAAAATTACGTCTCTTATCATCGATCGGCCACTATAGCTATCAAATGATACTGCATTTTTAATACTAAAACATATGAAAAAAATGTCTCATAGTCGGTTAAAACACAGACAGTACAAAATAATAGTCGTCATGTATTTGTCTTTATGTGATTTGAGCTTGCTGCTGGAAGACCAACAAGTTAGTTGCTGTTTTATATCGAACGAGAAAAGTTGGCGTATTTTATCTGAAATAAGTTGCATTTACCGGCCATGCATCGTGAAGCGTTCGAAAAGCACCCCACAGGGACTTAGAGGACTCCTTGATCAATCTAGAAAGTCCACAGTTGAGTTTAGGAGCATTTCAGTTCAGTTTTTTGATTCTTTAGATTAGAATTATTTCTATTTGTTGTGCTGCAATTTAACTCCATAAAGATTAAACCGAAGACTAGGAAAGTTTGAAAAGCACAGCTTAACTGAAACTACGAAAAATTTTATAGATCTTCGAGAGATCAAGTTGGAAAAAAAATAAAGTAAAACAACGCTGAAAGCAGTCAAACTATTGATTCGTTTGTCTATTTGGAAAGTTTGAAAAATCAAACAAATTATTCTCGAAATGAAACTTTGAATATAAAATATAATTAAAGTTCCTGTGAAACCATATCCTGAATACAATTTCCTCAGTTTATTCAAAACAAAGTATGATTTATGTGTATTCCATCATAAATTCAAACACTTATATTATTCTCTAATAGCCTACTTTAAAAGGCATTTAAATGTAAATTTAACCTACTATTATAAAATCAATAATAATGTCCAATAAATGGAAACAATAAAAATCTATACTGCGAATAGTAATATTTATATTTAAATAATAATTAAATATTACTATTTCTATTATCGCAAACATTTATTTGAAAGTTGATTAGATAATTATTCTTTGTGTCTTGTTTAATCCGCATTTGCTGTTAAAGTAAAATACGCGCTAATTTATTTGCGATTTATTCAAAACCACAACTCCAGGATTAGCATTGTAAATGTCCTTTCTGGAAAGAAAGTAAAACAGAACGAGAACCACCAGTTCGTGTATCTACAACAATAAAAAAAAAAGACGCCCCGTTTTTTTTTATGTATCCAAAGAATCTAATCCAATTTGTGGAAAAACTCATAACTAACATCATTCAATCACAATATAAAATTTTCTCTATTCAATTATTCAATATTTTTCTACTGTAAACAAAGTAACTTTTCAATATAGAGCTTGAAGGAGAGTTGAATAACAGTTTTAAACTAGTAAGGGAAGCATAATAGAAATGTTGGTTAGTGAGTTAATTTGAATGGTCCGGATGCAGTCCAGTGAAAATTTCACTTTACCAACCGCCCTTTAAAGTTTTAACAACAACTGAAACTGAACATATCTTTAACCGTACATACACTTAACTTATTGTTCAAGTTTTTGGACGTACACATTTCAGTTATGTTCGTGAAACTATTACAAAATTACTGTTGGAGATCGGTAAAATTTGTTTTGTGAAAAACGTTATTTATATAAGTGTCATGTTGTGGAACAAAAGATACAGTATAATTAACTCAATTTGAATTTCAATTACACAAAAGAAAATATTCGAACAAGAAAGAAACTGGTAAATTCAATTCGTTTTTATTTAATTTCAGTACAGAAAACCTGTCTAATTCGACAAAACAATATTGTTTCAAAATTAGTTTTATTATACACGAATTGTTTGGAGAAATTTTATATCTGAATCGTCCATGGCTAATCAAAGTCTTGGAAATATTCATAGAGGAAATTGCTAATTTCACTTTGAGTCGTAATTCAGTCCATAAACCGCACTGTAAATATTGATGAATAGATATGTAAATTACATAGATTCAAAACTACTTTATTGGAGATTTATCGGTGTATTAATTAATAGTTGATGTTTTCTAGCAATCGATAAACATCTTAATCATAGTTTGGAACAATGTGGAGAATTCTGATTGAAGAAATCGATACGATAATTACAGGTGGAGCTCGCAGGTGAGCCACATGGGATAGAAAGTTGCGATTTCGATGATTTTTCGTATACCGGCTGATTCTCTGTAGGTTGAACATTCAGAGAACGTGCACACAGATTATTGAACTGATAGCAAATACACAACTAGAGATGATCAATGTTCAGAACATCTGCTCAAACATCTCTATGATTATCATCCTTTATTTCTCTCTCTCTCTCTCATCAATAGCACAATCCTGCACAAGCCACGCCTTCGGACAGTTGAAATTACTTGAAACGATCTCTAGCAAACACAGCACGAAAGAATGGATGCTCTGATCAGCGGCTGTTTCTGAGGAAATGTGATTTAGAATTTTTTCTATACTTCTTACTAGTTATGTTCTTTGTTAAAATTATAGCAGCGACTTTAAGGCTCATAAAGTCATCAGTCCATAAGATCTATACAGAATTTGGTCTACTATACAACTGGTCGCACAAAGTACTCTTCACTAGTTAACATTAAATAATCTCGTCCTGCTTTTCTCAATATTTTTATGAATCTGATTTAAGGAGGTATTCCGGTCTAGAGGCATGAATTTTAGATACTTTTTGAAGTGCCGTAAAAAAAGGCAAACAACATTTTTAAGATGGATTTTTTTGTCAGATATTTATCTATATTTTAAGAATACATTTATGTATTAATCTATTATAATAGAGAGAAAAAAAGTGAAAAAATTTAAAACTCAAAAAGTTGTCGGCCGATGAAATGGAGGGTCTCAAAAAAATGACGTACAACTGTGACCACGATTCCAACCCTCCTAGCAATTTGAGAAAAAAGCAAAAAACAGATTATTAATCTAGAGTAATGCCGCTAGCGTACTAACTAAAAAAGTTGAAAAATAATTCTTTTTTAACAAAATTGAAAAAAGAATTATTTTTGTACTACTTTTTTGAGTTTTCCGAATTTTTTTTTAAATTTATGGCTGCGGATAGTTAGTACGATAGATAAGTGTATAGAGAAGACCCACGACAAATTTAAAGTAAATCAGTGCAGTAGAACTTGAGAAATCGTAGGTACCATTTAAAAAAAGATAATTTCGAGAAAAAGGCGTTTAAAGTTCCGCGTTCCGGCCGAGTCACTAGAACAGCTATATCTCCGAAAATAATTTGAATTTTGAAAAATCCTCTTAAAAGCATATTCTTAAAGGATTAAGCTTTGAAAATATGGAAAAAAAAAACAAAAATCGATTTTTTTCAAATTTCTAGAATACCCCTTTAAGCTCTGAGCTGGATTCCAATGTGTCGCAACTGCTCATGACAAAAAGCAAGCTTTTTTCGCTTTAATGCCAGCCTACTGTTAAAAATCAGTGGACATTTCAAAAGATCCGATTCACAGAAATGATCGTGATGAATCTGATCAAAAGTATAGTAGACCAATGACGATTTTATGGCCTAAAGACTTATGACCTTTAATTTTATTGTAATTTCTACCAATAATTATTAAAGTGGCAGCCCATAAATCCAATATGATCCGTGACCAAAACATGTATTGGGCTATTCTCTTCAAATCAAAATCACAAAGTCGATCGTCCTTAAATCGATAAATTGCTGAGACTCGGAAATCGGTAATAATCAGAACGAATTGGAATAGTCCATATGGGTCATTCCACCAAATAAAATCATTTTTACCGGGCGACCCCCGCCGTTTTTTTTCTTCAAATTTTGCTGCTTTGAAAAAAAAGATTCCGTGGAAGTTTGAGCTCATAATATGCGGCCGTTTCGAAGTTATAAATTTTTGAAATTTAAAAAACAATCAAATTTTTCATCAATTTTTTTGAGGTAAAAAACTTTCTTTTCAAAATTGATAAAATGTAGCTTTTTGTAGGAAAAATTCTCAGCTTTTTAATGGGCATATTCAGTTTTTCATTCACGCAACCGAAGAAAGTGAATAAAGCGATTTTTCTCACAGTGCGACGCATGGTACATCAAATAAGATAGCTTTTTCTGAAAGCTGAGAGTTTTTCCCACAAAATATGTAATTTTTTTGTTTGTTTACAATTAATTAAATAAAATGTAAAATCTCGACAATTAAAGAATATATTTTTCTAAGATCGTGTGTAAACGTCTATTTTGCGTCTATTTACCTCGAAAAAATTGATGAAAAGTTGAAATTTTTTTTTCAAAATTTCAAAAATTCATAACTTCGAAACGGTTACATATTAGGACCTGAAACTTTCAGGGAATCTTTTTTTCAAAGCAGAGCACACCTCCACAAAATTTGAAAAAATCGGCGGGGATCGCCTCGTAAAAATGATTCTATTTGGTGGAATGAACCATATATAAAACGTTTCCTCCGCGTAATTTCTGTGGATCTGGATTTTTCTACAGCCGTTTTAATCACACCGAACCGGAAATAATCGCCAACGTTCTAAATCAATCACTATTAATACGCAAAGCCGCCAAATCCAATGTTTACGTCAGATTCTATTAAACATGCAGTCTATTTGGCAATTATTTTTTTACCTGTGTATTGTACATAATAAATAATTAGAAGACCTTGTTTAGTTCAAAAAAAAAGGCAGTCTTTGAAGTTATCGTTTATACATAAGGCGAATTCTGTACTTTAATGATAATGTACCGTTAACGGTGAATATGCGCAAGTGTATATAAAAAACAACTTGTACACAAAAAAATATTGTAATGAGACGAAATGAGCATACAAAAAAAAACGACTATAAACAACATGAAACTTCTTCGATCTTCGAACAAGCAAGTTGGCAAATTACTCTCAACCCAACATTGAAATAATTTTTATATCGTCCGTCTTTTTTCTTCATCAAGTACTTCTTATATTCACAACTAGTCATTATCGACACTTTGATGTTGTTGTTGTTGGTAAATTATAGACGTCAAACAAAGGTGGAAGGCAAAAAATAATACTGTTATCTTTCTACAGTACAAATCAACCCGTAACAAAAAAAAAACACAAAAGATGCTGTGAACCGAAAATTAATTAATCGTTAATTTTTGTAGTATTTTTGGAAGGTGTATCGGTGAATCCTAATGAACAACTTGGTCGTATTTTAAAATATATTATACAGACGCTAATAAATTAAATGTTGAGAAGAACATCACGACCCAAAATTGGGCGAATATAATTATCCACTTGACGATGTAAACACACAGCAAATGTTATCAGTACAATCTCGATTAATTTCTCAGCGAGTTGGGACTTAAGACTATCCTCTCCATTTCAAGACAACAAGATCAACTTAAGAATAATAATGATGATAATAATAATAATGCTAATAATAAGAAGAGCAACACAGGGCGCCACGTTCTCTTTAGATTTAAAACCGACATATAAACAGATAGACAATATATCTGCAGGGTTCCCTTTTTAGTCGCCACTATAATTATAAGATGCCGCACACATATACACATACTCCTATACAATACATTTAACCAGGTTTATAACACCCCGTTTAAACAAGGAGTAATTATTAGTGACGCGAGATAGTTAAGTGGCGACCAGTCACGCACTCTTTCACGCCCAGAGCTCTTGCTTTCTGAGTTTTAAAATATTTAACAAGAGAAAAAGATGGATCTCGCAAAAGACAAGCACGAAAAAAAAACGACCAACAAGGCAACGAATAATGAATGGCCAGTAACTAGCTATTATTATTGTATAAAATGGTGCAAATCTGACACCCAGAGGATGGGTTTTTATTATCGATTTCTAAATAAAGACAACATTAACGGGCTACAAGAACAACGACAATAGAACGGCAAAAATTATAACACCCAAGGCCTATTATAAATGATTCACAGATACGTTTCTGATAAGGTTTGAACATGTGTTATACATATAACGATTAAGACAATTTAATATAGTAGTAGTTTGCCAAAGGGTTAACGGATATCAATGTTGTAATCGAAAAGAGGGTTAATATTATATTCCCATTACAGATTATTAAGATTATTACAGATAATAGAAACGATGGGAATTTATGCCGTGACTATCTGTCATATTTGAAATTACAAAAAAATTAGAGAGAAGTTGTATTGGAGATAAAGCATTTAGAACAGTTTCTATAATAATTTGTTTCCGTATCTTATTAACTGCAAGAGATTTTTTGCTTGTGAAATCCACTCAAATACTCATTTAGTGGGCGCATCATGGTTTCTGGCATTTCTTCTATTTTTAAATTATTTTTTTTTTGTATCTGGACACATCCGTCCCATATTAACTGCTGTCTGGGTTTGATTCCAGGTGGCCAAACTCCACCCGAAGCCTTCAACTAACACCTAATTTTGGATCTTTTTTTTCTAATAGAACTCCTCAAAACTGCAGGCATAAATGTGTCAGAATAACAGGCATGATTAACATTTTTAATACAGTCGATTAGTATTCAAAATGGGTAGTTTATTTTGATTTTACGTACACGAGCGCTAAAATACTCTTTAGAAGAAAATATTTCCCACGGTTTGTGTGCGAAACAGTATTCACCTTTAATGTTTTAGTGATACGGTTGTTTTCTGCAATCTGGGAGAAATCACAGTGGAAATCCATTTTTCTTGGACAAGTGGTGAATCCGGTATTACAATTAAATGTTTTACGACTGGGAATTGTGGAATTTAGATGTTTCAGAGTTGACAGAACTTTGAGCATGACCAGTATGGAACTTCTGCATTCCCTATTCTGTTGCTGATTATTAAGGGACGGATTGAAAGTGATTTGGCGAGATTTACAACGCTCGAAATGCACCATTGGCGTAGTTATTTTCTAATGCATGTATTTACATGAATTTATAAGAAAAGGCACGTAGAAGAAATCAACAAAAATGTGTTCATAATTTTAAAGTTTTTTTTATTTATTTTTGTCAAAAATTGTTGTTTTTTTTTAATTTTCTATGGCAGAAACATCAGTTTGTTATCCCTGACAAGCCGCTTTTTAAAGAGTGAGAGAGAGCGACGAGAATTTCATAGAAATTCGGTACAACTAGGCCCCTGTTTTTTTCGCCGTAACGTCACGACGTCACGGTAGCAGTTCAACTGGTCTACTTCTTCTCTACGTTCGGACACTATTTGTAAAGAAAAACGTTTCACAAGAAAAAATAGACTATGCAGGTACAACGGCTGTGGCCAATACGCTCTATACGAATTTGTCAGGAGACTAGGATTTGCCTTGCTCCATCTTGGAGCTGATATCCGCCCATTACTGATTATATTCTCGGAAAACTACTTTAAGTGTACTTCAAATAATGGCAAACCACATTATATAGAGATAAGCATTTATTGGCTGCGCCTCGTATGTTGTGAATCGACGTAATACTTTAATTCTAAATATGAGAATGAAAATGTAATTTTGTCAGATCGACTGAGACATTTCTTCGAATTCAAATGAATTCTGTTGCTATCCGATTTATCTTGCCGAAGTTTGTCGTTGGGGAACGATTTAATACTTCCATGGGGGATTCTCAAAAAATTCGTCAGAACGAGAATTTTTGAATAAATTTCATGTTAAAGTTCTTGAAATGTTTATAATCGTAGAAATCATAAAATCCATATTTTTTTGCGTTTTGTATGGAATACATACAACTCGGAAAAAAAAGATTGAAATCATGTGCATCAACGAATTTAGATGATTTCCGTTGCTTTTCCCGGCGTATTTTATTGATTTGTATGGTGATTTTTTCTCAGGAACCGATCCACGCTTTTCAACGATAAAGTGAAATAAATTTAATAACTACATTTTTGGGTACAAGTTCAAAGCATTCAAAGCCTTCATCTCCCTAGGAGAAAAACAAATTAAAAGAAAAAGGTCCTGTTCCTATTCACAATTCCAAACAGTACTTGATTCTTTTTAACTTTTCGAGTGTAAACAATGTAAATTCGAAGGAGAAAATCAAAATGTTATGTCTATCTAGCAACGGACTATTAAATTGTTTGTAACTTTGAAAAGAATAAGACATATCTTTGTCTAACGCATTTGTGGACAATTTTCAACATCATAATGGGTACGACAAGGACAACAGATATTTGTTGATATATCTCGCTTTATCAGTTAAATTAAACACGTATTTATAGCAACTATTAACCTTGATTAAGTATGCGTATCTTAACAGTGGGAGGTGACTGAATAATAAACGTAAAAACCTCCGACCATTTGACGTACTCTGACCACATAAGGGAGAAGGAGCCTTCCTTCCTTCTAATGTACCTAGCTACATTAGTTTTGCTGTATAAGATTTCATACTAAATGCAAAACAATGAAAAATCGACCTTTTCGTGTGGGGCACCGTTGGAAGAAAAGAAACAGACTCACTGTTGGGTTTCAATTGATAACCGCATAAGAGTCCGTTCAAAAATTACGTAATTTTCAAAGCCCGCCCCCCCCCTTCTCCCATGTAAGTTTCTGTAACACTTTGAGTAATTCCTCTTTAAAATTACGTAACAATAGACGTCGCCACCCCCCATCCCTCCAATAAAAACACAATTTAATTAAAAATGTAAAACAAAAACTTTATTTAAAAAGTATTGGTACAAATATATACAAACAAAAACCAAAATGATAGCTATAACACTAGAAAACAAAAATTAAAAAATAACATGTCAAACTTAATTCTTAAGATTATACTCCCATGGATTTTAAGACCATCTCATTTTTTCCTGGGTTGCACAATTGGCATTATGTAACGTACGAATCACACCCCCCCCCCTTAAAGCGTTACGTAATTTTTGAACGGCCCCTGATAAAAATAGAAAGACAAACTATTTTAATTATAAAGAAAATAATCATTTGGAAATATAATTTACTGAAGAATTCTTATGAGAATCCTGGAACCGTTCGGCATGGGATGACTGTTTTTATATTAAATGCATTGGCACTTACACTAGCACCAGCACTAGACACAAAAAAGAAAACACAATTTGTTGAAACTATATTATCACTTCTACCTCCACCACTGTGCTATCAGTCCATGTCTTTAATATTTTCTATTTCAAAGAAAATACTTACAATCTTGTGAATAGTCCCTTCTTTGTCTGATGCGTTTGATCGGGGATGTAATTTCAGAAATTCGGATACTGTGTGACAAAGATACCGAATCTCTAACATGTGGATGTTGACATTTTCTAAAATATGGGATATTTGTGGAATTTTTGTTACAATTGAACGTGTTCTGTTTGGTCAAGGGACTAAGGGTGGGTGGTTGCATTTTTAATTCTTTCTCCACCTAGTTTCTCTTTATCTCCTTCTAACTCATATGCAAGTGCTGCAGATGGGAGGGGCGAACGTTTCTCCTATGTGCCTAGGAGAGCCGCCAGTAGTGTATAATTCCCCCCAATAGAGTGTTTCCGATCGAAAAGTGTCATAAAGACGCTTCATATACAAGCACCGCCACGGAGACACCTGAACTGTAGAGGCAATGTGTCCGTTTGTTTTATTCAAAATTATTTATTTTCATTCACCAAGAAGTCCATTGAACTGCACTAGCAAACAAAAGAAAAATGCGGAAAAACAAGATTAATTAAGAGAAAGACGGTCATAATCCAACAAAACTGAACTCTAAAATCGCGAAGTTTCAAGCTTACATTGACTCGTAATTGGCGAAATAGAGTAAAATGCACCATAGAAAATTACTAGCGACTTTCAAATTAAAACATATTAAATTTTCATAAGGCAATCTCTATATTACAAAAATTCATTTAAAAAAAATCATAAAACAACCTCAGACGGAACATTATAATTACAATAGCGCTGGTACGCTTTTTAACGAAATCCGATAAAATTTTAATAAGAGATTCATATTTTATTGAAATAAATCGCTTAATCTTTTATTGGCGACTTTAACAAAATGAAAAAGTAAAATGGACGGAAAAGCTCGATCGCTTTTATGATATAAATAAAATATTAGCTGGTGGGAAAACGTAAAAGAAAACTTTCATACGTATATAAAATAAACGTTAAAACTTTTTGCCATTCATAATTTATTCATTTCCAACTATAGTAGCTTTAATCTTTTCCTGTAAGTTCACGTTGTTTACTTTCTAAAATCTTTTCACCTTCCCCAATATAACTATCCGCAATTGCGATAACTTGTTGTTCACAATTTCTAATAATATCCTCTGAGATTTTCTGCTTTTTCTTCAACGATTTTACACATTTATTTTGCACGTCTCGTATACTATCTTTACATTTAACAAAAAGACCTTTAGCACTCTTTGACAGAGCCTCACGATGCTCCGTTGTCACTCTAAAACGATCAAATTACAATCAACAACCTACAGCTCTAATGAATTGTACTTAGGTATCGGTATGTATAATGTAGTACCGTCTTGTTGTGGATTCAAATTCATGCCGGACTTATTTAGTGCTTTTAAAACATCCGGAATCGCTTGGGGGAACACATTCATGTTGATAACGATTAATTTAGGATTCTTGCGGATGACTTGAGCGATCTCTTGGAGCGTATGTTCGCTACCATCGAATTCAACAATTAAACTTTCAATTGAGCCTATTTTACAAAACGTTTTGTTAAGATGAAATTACAGATTGCATATTTATACTACCCGTTGTTGATCTAATCGATAATTGTTTGGTAAAATCAGTCTTTAATTGATCGATAGCTTTCTGCATTTGATTACGTAGTGATTCGATATTTACAACTTCGGCTAGTTGATTTTCATTAATTTCTACTTTAGCTTTACCTAAAAAAACTCAATTTGGATCTGATGGTTCAAGATTACCTAATTTTAATTACCTTTCTCTTTTTTCTTATCTTTACTTTTTGCATAATATCGTACACATTCCGTGTGTTGTAAATTAATTCGAAAGAGATTCGTGTCTTTATTGAATAACGATAGTGATCGGGTATTGTTCAGATTTCTAGATGCGACAATTGAACATCGTACTAACTTCCCAAATTGGGGAAAATTTCGTATACATTTTACGGGGAACATTTTCATGAAATTTTCCTAACCTATAAGAAAAAGTGAGGTTAAAAGTAGAGATGGGCGATATTTGGCTGTCCAAAACCGAGGTCACTAGAACAGATACGGTTGCCGCATTATCGAAGGGGAAAATAAATATGTGACGTCACAAATTACCTAGTCTTATTCTTTTTTAAAATAAATATGTTTATGTATAATAATGCATAAGTAGATATGATTAGACATGGCCATTTTTTTGGATCTAATCATATATGATTAACTTGTATGATTATATATGATTCGGAAAAACATTTTTTCCTGGGAACGTAGTCCTTTTGGTTCAGTTTTGGTTGTAAGCCAGTATTTTTATTTTTATTTTTATTTCATCGTGTAATTTTAAGGGTGGGCAGCCCTTTTTATAATAAGGACCACAATAGATTTTGATTATAGTAGATATGGAAATATAAAATAATGAGCAAAAATTGCAGAGAACTGGAAGGAATAACTAGGGAATAACTTTTAAACATAAAACGATAAATATACAAATTACACCTAATTATGTTTATTTGTAATTTGTTCAAAATATTTCATGGCTCGATAATCGTTGGAGCGCATATATCCAAATTTCTTAAAAATCTAAAATTTCTTAGTGTAGGTGTACATTTCAATACTCTATTTTTTTTTTGTTTTGTTACAAGAATACATTGATTTTGTTGAGTTTTCATAGAAAGCAAAATTTTCTTAATCTACTCTTGCAATAAAACAAAGTTGTCCATACTTTATTTTTCAGTTGATAATTTATAAATAGGAAATCTTTGTATTGAGAATTTAGTCGGGACATCTGTGACGTCATTGGGTAGAGTGTGGGCTCAATGACGGCAACCGTACCTACGCTATTAACCGGGGAACGAAACCGGGTAGCCATATTGAACATCCATGATTCGAACCAACTAAAACAGTACACCACGATAAGTCGACGTTTGCTCACAAAAAAAATGATGAGTTCAATTTATAATATTTGAAATCTATGTCAGTACTATTAAATTTATCTTTTAAATATGTTGTGACAATTTTAAATAAGCAGAATTCTTCAAAATTCTTCAAAGTGATGAACAAATTTCCCCGATTGTAGCGACCCCAATCAGCACTTTGGGGAATTTCAGAAGCGCCCTCTCTGAATAATCACTCGTATCTGGCCTTGGCGGGAGTATTCTGGTGATAAAAAAAAGGTGCAAGAAGGGGGCTTTGTTGTTATCTGTTATTTGTTTTGAAAGTACCATTAAGTACGCGATACATAAATAAATAAATAAATAAATAAATAGCATTTGCATAACCGGGGAAAAATTGTTCTATATGATTTGATTCATTCAAGGATAAAACTGGTGAGATTTGCAAAACAAACTTAAAAGTTTTTGATGGCAATGGGAACACCAAACACGTGTAACTATAAACGTGAGTATATTCATATAGTTTAATTATTGTAGAAAATAATTGATAGAAAATTCTAGAAACAATGGCACATCAAGAAAAACAAATACATTGTCCTGTAAAATTAATTATGACTTGTATAAAGTGTAATAATTATTTAACAGTTTCACCTATTTTTATTACACCAAATGGTTATATTTGTGGTTGTTGTAAAACAGACAACAAATCAATTAAAATACGTGCAACAGCATATGAGAATTTGGCGAAATTATTACTATTTCCATGTGTGAATCAAAAATTTGGTTGTGATAAATTTACACAATTCAATAATGTTACACATGATTCGGTATGCAATTTCAATAGATTCAAATGTCCAACACTTACAAAATGTAATGAAGTTCTTCGATTAAACGACATTGTTCATCATTATAATCATAAACATAAAAATATGATAGTTTATCACTATTTTCAAATATCACAACGTAGCGATATAGAAACATGTAAATTATTAATGCATAATGAAAAAGCATTTCTCTTAGAATTACGTACAATTGAAACTGGGAAATGTTCAATATCTTTATGCTACGTAGACGATCAAACAAGTTACAATAAATATCGTGTTGAAGTTACATCAGAAATTTTTGGTGATGATTTCTGCTTTTTAGGGGAACAGAGAATTCTTCAATATAATCCAAAATGTTTTCCATCAGAGCATAATACAACAATCGTCGATTTCAATACATTAAAAGAAATTATGATCGGTAGAAATTTTAATTTTGAAATTCATCTAATTGAAGAACAGCCAAAAACTACAACATATCCGATTGATAATGTATCCGATAATAAAAGACAAACCGAAACTGTTAGACAAACAACAAAACCTATAGAAGATGGATTCATCGAAGAACTGGAATGTTTTGTGTGTAAAGAATACATGACACCGCCGATATTCGTTTGTAAAACAGGCCACAGTTTATGTAATGGATGTAAGAAACGTATCAAACAATGTCCATTATGTGCAGCAAACTATGAAGGTACACGTAATTTAGTTTTGGAGAAATTAACCGAATACGAATATCCATGTCGTAATAATGTTCATGGTTGTCAATTTATTGATAAATTGATAAATTTGCAGAAACACGAAAAGAATTGCATGCAAATCATGTGTCCTTTATATAACTTGGGTAATTGTAAACATAAAGGATCAATACATACAATTTATCAACATTTACAACAAGTCCATCCGCAACAATTATTCAGTTTAAATCAACCGACTACATATAACATGAATGGAATGTCTGTAAGTAATTTGCACTTTGTTCAATACGATGGTAAAGTGTTCGAAATTACAATTAATTATAAGTGGAAGCCAAACGTATTGTGGCGTGTCAGACAAATTGATGCAACAATTGATAATAATCGTAAATATAAATTTATTATTGATTTCATTGATCAAACAAATCAAGAGCGTATCTTAACAATCGGTGATTTATGTGAAAGTTCTGAACAGTATTCTAATAATTCAATTAATTTACCTGACCATCTATTAAAACCATTCATTGATGACAATCGTTTATTGTATTTTAAACTTGATTTAAGAAGATTGTAATGATTGCATATAGAATGTAGATTCTAGATTTAAATCTTGAGTCCTCTAAGTGTGATCTGTACATATGCATTTATAATGCAACTATCAAATAAAAAACTTAGTGAAGTCGAATTTAGTTTAGTTCTAACAATTTAATCTATCCTCGACCACATGAGAATAGCCACTGTTTCGCACTAAAAACCTCTATTATTGTTCTCTTGTATCGGATAAGAAAATTCTAGACAATATGACACAATAATTTCCAAGAAAGTAATTCAGCTGGCATTGTTGTAGGGTGCCCCTTTCCGATGTTTATACAGTGAATCTCATAAGGAAAAGATAAAGGATGGTACTTTTTCGAGACTAGTCAGTTACTGCAATCAGATATTTGCTATGTTCCGGTTTTTCATTTTTTCGTTATTTCGAAACTCCCCCTTTCTCTCACAAGGGGAGGACACGACGTGGTAATAATGGATTTTTTCGAAATTTTGCATATCGATAGAGTATCATGTTAGATGTCTTTGAGTAAATGGACAAGACGCACTACTCAAGCGTTCTTGAGAAAATTAAAATTAAAGAAAATTAATAACTGACTTGTACAAAGTCAACGCATCTTATGGAACAATTTTTAAATATTTCGATAGCACATTGGTAAAGGGTTTGGCTTGAGACTTATAATATGTAGGTTCGAATCTCGCACGATGAACGTACCTTTTTTCACTATAATTTTTTTACATGTCAAATGATGTGATTTGTCATGAAAACAGGCAAAGCAATAATTCTCACGACACTGTGCACATTGAATAAAAACTGTGTTTTTATAATTGCAGGGTTTTTAAAAATATCTATTGGAAAACAAACCTCATTGACGTTATTGCAAATATGATGAATTGATGCATACTCATATTACTCATACTCTTACAAAAAACTATAGTGAAAAAAAATTACGTTCATCGTGCGAGATTCGAACCTACATATTATAAGTCTCAAGCCAAACCCTTTACCAATGTGCTATCGAAATATTTAAAAACGTTTTGTAAGATACGTGGACTTTGTACAATCAGTTATTAATTTCCTTTAATTTTAATTTTCTCAAGAACGCTTGAGTAGTGCGTCTTGTCCATTTACTCAAAGACATCTAACATGATACTCTATCGATATGCAAAATTTCGAAAAAATCCATTATTACCACGTCGTGTCCTCCCCTTGTCAGACTTTCAAAAGAGTTATTTTTTCTCAGTCGTTGTACAGGATGGACCATTTTCGATGGTTTTGCTGGGTATCTCCTATAAGGAGAGCTCGTACAGAATAATGGATAGTACAAACATAAGTTTGTGTTATATTTCAAAAACGGTGATAGCTAGAGAAAATCTAATTAGCTAAATAGAATCAGCTTTAAAAACTACACTATAAACTGTGGAAAAAGCGTCAACTTTTTTGAAAGCCTACGAGATATAAGGCATCTTAGGAATCGCAAAAAAGTGAAAAAACGGCCATAACTCGAAAACAAAAGAACAGCAAAAATCTAATTGCACCATCTGACTAATCAGGAAAAAGTAGGACAGGAATGTACTATCCATTATTCTGTACGAGCTCTCCTTATAGAAGATACCCTGCAAAACCATCGAAAAGGGTCCACCCTGTACTGTAGTTTTTAATATATTTAGCAAATTAGATTTTGCGCATGTTTGACCGTTTTTGAGATCTAAGACAAACTAGCGTTTTTTTTAATGGAACATACAGACTGTTTCAGTCTAAGTACCCACCTTTCGTAGCTTTTTCAATCATTAAAATATTCGTAAGCAACCTTTAAGAACTTAAACTAGGTCACCAAGAGTCTGTAGGTGATCTAGTTCAAGTTATTGAAGGTTGTTTACGAATATTTTAATAATTGAAGAATTTGTGAAAGGTGGGCGCTTGTGCTGAAACAGTCTGTATATTTAATATATTGCACGGTAAAGGTCAATTTACACGGGGACAGTAATTAAAGCAAGCAACTAAATTTAGCCACTTGCATTGTGTAAACGTTTGATTTAGTAGTAAAAACTTTAGTGCTTTAGTACTAAATCAAACTTTTACACAGTGCAAGTGGCTAAACTTACTTATTTGCTTTAGTTACTGTCCCCGTGTAAATTAACCTTAATATTCGTACTTTTTTCTGGTTTCAAATGTATGTCTGTACTTTGTTATAATTATTTTCAAAAATATAAGGGTTATTTTGAAAATTTCGATTTCACAGTAATTGCAAAAACAATAAATAATGACACTCTAAAGGGATTACTCACATTTATGAAAATAAGTATATCAAACTAGATGCAATTAAAATCACATAAAACTAATAATCCAGTCAAATTAGCAAAGAAAAAGGGTTCAACTTCGGAATGAGAGATAATAAGCTGAAAACTTGTATACATCTTTATTTTGGTGTTCTAAAAGTTGTCTCAAAAGTGTCAGATAATCTCCTGTCTGCGTCTTAAATTATTCATGGTCAAAGATGACGAGAATCGGTTCTTCACGATTATCTGGGTTTCTATAGCTCCAATGATGTTAGCATCTATTATAACAGGGGTCTCCAAACTTTTGAAGCCTTGGGGCCATAATATTTTTTTCGTTATGTTGCAAGGGCCATAACAATTTTGTGTGGCTGTGGAAATTAGCATTCTATGTCGATTTGACAAATCATATGAACGAACTGAATTTGAGATTGCAAGGAGAAAATCAGCTTCTTCCTGATTTATACACCAATATCAAATCGTTCAAGCAGAAAATAATAGTCTTTCAATCGCAGTTACGTAAAAAATGTCGATTTTGCAGTCGAAACTTTGAGTGCTTTAAAGATAAATTTCGATACTCGTTTCTCAGATTTTGATGTCATTGCTTTTTCAAAATCCTTTTGATTCTGACATTGAAACCCTGGCTCCGGAAGTCCAAATGGAAATTATTGATTCACAGTGCAGTGATATGTTTAAGAACAAATATCAAAATTCATCTTTGTTGGAATTTTATAAGAGTCACCCACTGGTACAATTTGATAATTTGCATAAATTTGCTCGTGGGTTGTTTTCTGTTTTTGGTACTACGTACTTGTGTGAGAAAACGTTTTCCAAGATGAAGTACACAAAAAATGTTTACAGACCTAAATTAACCGATGAGCATATTAAATCTCTTTTAATAATTGGTACAAGTAAAATTAATCCACAACTACAAACAATTGTCGATGGAAAATCACAATTACATAAATCTCATTAGTGTTTTTTTTTTTGTTTTATTAGTGGGATTAATTTCAATTTAATTATTTGTTAGTTATTAATATGCTTAAGCTTAAAATACTTAAGTTGAGTTTTCTGCGTCATAATTTCTGTCGTAAAGTTATACCTTGCAAGTAAATAAAACCGAGTAATTATCATTCTGTGTTTTCATTCTCTTCCATTCAACTTATCACAGCAATAGTAACAACAGTAAAACATTGGCTGTCGTGGGCCAGATTGATGACACTAGTCTTAAGCTGTCGCGGGCCGTAGTTTGGAGACCGCTGTATTATAAGAATGGTAGAACATAAAATTTGCGACAAATTTTGTTTCAAACATTTTTCCATGCACTCAAATTAAATAAGCAATAAATTTAATTTAAATTGCTTTTCCCTATGACGTAAACTCATGAATGCACCACGAGCGTTATGGGCATAACGCCCTTGGTACGTTAATTACTAACGCTGTTCCATGACTCTGTTATAACTCAAAAATGATAAAAACTAGATAACAACCAATTACCTAAATAGAATCAGTATTAAAAACTCCACTAGATATAAATCAAAACTCAAATATTTTAAATACATACGACATTATAAGGCACCTTCGAAATCGCGACAAAGTGAAAAATGGGAAATAGCTTCGAAATAAAAAAACAGCAAAAATCTTACTAACTAGTCTCGAGAACGTAGGACAAAAATGTGTCATCTTTCCCTACAGAAAATGGGCCAACCTTTACATTGTTTATAAAAACTGTTCTAATTTGTCAGAAAGCAGGATATAAAAGCGTTACTTGAGGATTAGATAAAACGCAAAAAACATTTTGCACATTTTATTACTCTCTCTTTTTGTAAATAAATACAACATAGAAAAAATATCTTCTCGAAAAATTCTGTTTTTTTGAAAAAAATAACATGAAATGTTTGCAACAATATTTTTTATAAAAAATTAAATCCAAATTTAAAAAAAAAATCCAAAAAATTAAATAGCTATCCAATAAAATTGATTTGTTTTTCGTTTGCAAAGAAAATTAAAATAACACATTAAGTCAAATATTATTGTAAACATTTCAATATTTCTCGTATTGTTATTGTTTTGTTGTTTCTGTTTAAGAATTAGAAGGAATTATATAAAGGGATGAAGGTAAAATATATAAAACTATAATTGTGTTGTGTACCAACATCACTTATACAACAACAAAAAAAATATTTTCACAATTTTTTATCGGCTTCACATTTTAAATAGAGTTTGTTATCATCAACAACACCACCATCAATTAAATCTTTCTTAACAGGTGAAGCATTTAGAATTTCGTTAAATGATTGTTCCAAACATTGTTTCAATTCGGCATATGATACAACTAACATGCTTTGTTCGTCTCGTGACATCAAACAAATCTGATATAGAAACGGATCATTCGTCGTTTTTCTTTTTTTTAGAATAAATACAATAAATACCTTTTCAGAAACACCAGCATCCAGTTTATTTAAACATTGTACTATATGTGCCATATCGATCCATGGACGACCGTCTTCAGTTACTTGATGGAATACGTAGTCCCTAAATAATTTGAGCATATATCGATCACCGGTTTCAGCCCAAGCACCATCCAGATTCAATCTGCAATTAATTGAAATCAAATTAATAAGTCCTTGAACGCTCGATTTCTGAAGTTTACTCCGGTCTCTCATTGATTGTTCCTAATTTAGCCATTAATCTAAATAATCGTCCATTTTCAATCTCCTTGGATACTTCATATTCAAGTACTTCAATATAATTGTGCAAATTATCCATTTGTGTATAGAAACGAGCACCAATCATTGGCATTAAATCGGTGATACTTTTTCTTTGTTGTGGCGACAACAGGTACCTATTTTTTTGTAATGAAACAAAACAAAAAAAGAAACATACAATAATCAATAAAATCGAATCAAGTAAAAATATAACAAACATAATTAAATTTCTAAGATCGGCCGTATAAGTACGACTAACAATATCCAATGCTGTTGTGATATTCTCCCTTTGCACAGCCACTGTTGATTTACATGCTAATGCTAAAACTAATTTCCCCAAGGCTGTTAAATCTTCTTGTTGATAATGTTGTACTAATGCTAATGAATTCGTACTGTTCTCATTTGATACAACATCCATAACACCTAAACAACTTAATCTCAATCGGTTCTTGGATGTTATTATGATTTTTGTTGGATCTAGACTTCGGCAAGCTAAACCTATTTATTATTGTTATAATTAATATAAAAAAAAGGAATATTAAAAACAAGAAATAAAACCGTTTTTTAGCCCTTTACCTGATGAATGAATTAACCTTAAAGCTGATGTTAATTGTATGATATAATTCCAAATTAAGAATTCTGGTAATTTATTGTTTTGTTGGTGACGCAATAGATTATTTTTTTGATGACTATACGGTCTCGGTGATGTATCTGGAGCAAATGGATCCGGTTGATCTGATGAGAAATACTTACTCATTAGAGTTTCTGAACCAGGATAATAATCATAAACGAATATCAATGCTAAATAATTAAATAATTTTATTTTTCTATAAATTATAATCAATAATTCAAAAAACAAATTACTTACAATTATCACCAAATGCTTTTGTAGTAAACACTTCTTGTAATTGTACAATATTGGAATGATTTAAATTTTTCCATACATCAACAATCACCATACATTTAGCATTTTGTAAACGGAAACCATGTATACGTCTTAAACAATATGCGGTTCCCGTTTTTATATGGATTGCTTTATACATTGATGTTTGATAGCCTAAATGTGTTTTATGGATTTGATTATTTGTTGGTATACGTTCTAATGGACACAATTCATGGTAACTGTCGACTTGAGGAAGATCTGAAAATTAATTAAAACAAATAACTATCAAATCTTATTACTGGTATAGACGCATTTTTGCTAGTTGGCTTGGCGTGATCTATTTCTAAGAAATTAAAGACAACAATTGACTTGCAGAATAGATTTTTGTTAATATAATGTAGACAAACACACGAGCATACGAATTTTTATAAAGATCATCGAACAATCGCCGGTGAACCTTTACTGTTTTTGTAGGAATTTTGTTTCTTAGGAATTCTGGCACAAGTGAAGTGAGGTGTGTTCGAGTCATTCCATATGAAATCGTCTGACTGGCAGAGCCAACTAATTTTAGATTTTACTCTAATTTTTAGGGATTGTTCTTTAGGATTCACATTTAATTTTTACAAGCGCCTGTTTAGGCCTATTCAAAAAATGTAATTTTTACTCAGTTTTTGTTCTTTAAACTAAGTGTACATATCATAGAAGAAATAAAGCCAAGAATCAGCCCGAACAGCCCACTATTTGTATGCAAAATCTTTACTTGAAATCTTGAGATTTCTAAAAATCACATTATTCAGACTATAAAATGAACGTGTTGACTGTGCGATAAAAGTATTAAATTTACAGGATCTTCAATTTTTACATTCAACTTTAAGGGGGAAGTACATGTAAAAATTTCTAAAAATCGATTTTTTTCTTCTATAATCTGAAATTATAATATGTTGAGCATGTACTGACGAGGGAAAAATATTTACGAAGTTATAGTTAATATAAACAAGCGCACCGGAGTGTCTACAGCTTTATCTGAAATTGTGAAGTGCTTCTGAGCACTTACATTCTGATGTAATCTGAAAATAAATTTCAGTGAGTGTGGTTCTAAAGGTCTCAGTTTTAAAATTGTTGTCACATGTCCGTGTGGCGATAAAATGATAAATTCAGGACTTTTTGTCAAATTAATCGGTAAGTAACTAAGACTGGTCATTATACTGTACTAAAACTTTAAACGCGATTATCACGAAAATGTGTTTTAAAAAACTGCTCATGTTGTAACTCAAAAAGTTATTGACAGATTTGTCCGAGGTCTTGAGAAGTTTTTCTCTATATTATTATCAGAAGGATAAACCTAAAATTTCAGATATTTCGCGTTAATAAAATACTTTTTGGGGGTCAAAAATATCGTAAAAATAGCCCAAAAAGCTGACTTATTTTTCAAAGGCTTATTTTATATTGAATTTTATACTTTTTTTAGTGTTATAGGTTTATCCTTCCCGTTAATATGTTATAAAAAGAAAACAATTTGGTTTTTTTATGATAAATAGAGCAGTTTTGGGCCTCGCATCGGAGACGACAGACGAAAAATTATCCTGAGTCGCCATTTTGGAATAAAAAAGACAATTTAATTTTTTTTATACTCCAGAAAAGTTAAATAAAGTTATGTTAAAAACTTAAAACAATAAAATTATTTTATCACCTAAAACATTTTTAAAATATGACTGATTTTGAGGCGTTTACATGGACTACCCCCCCTAAATATCTGCAAGGGTCGTTTTGTTATTTTCTGTTGCAATTGTAACAGAAAGCAATAAGTGAACATACTGAGCAAGCTGAAGTTTTCTTTTCTAGACCTTGAACCTCAGACTACTTTTGAGATAAAAATACTTTTTTTGCTGATATTTTAAATATTTTCACGACAGAAGCATCAGTAGCAAGGTCTCTTCGTTGAAAAGGAATCACGCATTTCAAAATTTTCAGTTTCAATCGTTACATTTAAATTCTCAAAAGTCGACCATCTTGCTACAAATGCTTCTAATTTGAAATTTTTTGAGATTATAATATCAAAAGTAATTTGAAAATTTTTTAGTATCTTTAATAGTCAATAATGCTTTTTTTTGCATATTTCCAAATTAGCTACACATTAGACTTTAAGTTTTTCATCCCTTGATAAACTAACGAGATATGAGAGGTTAAACAGTTACTTGAAACACACTGAATATTTTGTTTATCTATCCGCAGCTAGGGGTGTGCGAATAATTCGTGAGTTTTCGAATTACTCGATCAGTTAACGAATTAATGGAACTTTTCGAATCATTTGAAATTTCGAATTATTCGTGAGTTATCAAATTACTCGAAAATTTTTAAATAATTCAAATTTCTCCTTAATTTTAGAGTATTTTCAATCTTAGAGTACATTTTTCTTGTTAAGTAAATCCAATTAATAATCTACCTTTTTTATTTAAAGAAATTATTCGAATATTTCAAATTATTCGATTCGAACGCTATTCGCACACCCCTACCCGCAGCCTTTTGTATAATGCTTATACACCTAGTGTATTCCAGATTCCTTTCCCTACTCATACTATGGGTATGGCAACAAGTCAATCGCAATACATTTTAGTGATAAGAAGTAGATCTTATGAATACGAAAATTGGCCACCCCTGCTTTACACTATCTTAGCTTGGACCACTCTGAAATTATCAGTCCGCCCCCCTTGTAAACAGAGCCGGACCGGGGCAAACAAGATTTTCATGCGCCCTTTTCATTATCTAATAAATCATATTCTTCATACTTAAATAGTTCAGCGCCCCATTCGAAACGGCGCCCGTGGCCCTCCCCTCGGACCGGCACTACTTGTATATATCGTATTTCTTTTGCTTTTGACTCAAAAAGAGACGCCCTATACTTTCCCTATGAAGAACACTTACTCTATGACAAAAACAAAACACAAATATTAACCTGCAAATTGTTGATTATTCTGCATCAAAGTCAATGCATTCCTATGCATCATTTCCATTTGTAAATCCTTCGATATAAAAAACGATGCATCCTGTTTCGCTTTCAATGTAGCTATATGATTCGGTGTGCCCGGATAAACACTATAATCAGCTGTTAAATTATTACCCATTATTGTGTCAGTTTGTTGGTCGGTGGTTGTTGTTGCTGCTGTTGTTGGTGGTGTTGTTGTTGGATAGAAATATGTCGTACCACCAACATTCTCCTGATATGCAGTTAATGCAATATTATTGCCAGTATCTTGTAGCATGCTCGGTGAACAATTACTCAAACGATTTTGGGGCGATGATGATGATGTCGCCGTTTGTGATTGATTATTATCTGTATCATCGATACCTGTTGGAATGCATCGTAATGATGTTGAATCGAGATTTGATGAGAACGAATTGAAAATGTTTGGAGATGCTGTAAAAATTTCACAATTACAAAAAACAAAACAAACAAAATAAATAAATGACCTATTAATCTCAAGGTCAATGGTTTACCTGGAGCACTTGATACTAAACTGCTCATACATTGTGGCGACGATAAGGACTTTTTCGGTGTTATCGACGGTCCACTACTACCAATTGTTAGTTTACTTTGAAATGCCTGATGTAAACTGTTCGGACTTGTATTCTGTATGTTCTAAACAGATTCTAATAAGATTAGGAAAAATTCCGTCTTTTTTTTTAAATGGGTTATATTACCATATAGTTGGCCAATTTCGATTCCTGTGGAACCCCATTGGTTTGTGCTAGACGCATATATACTTGATGATCCATTAAATAATCGACTAAATTTGAAAAACGCAATTAGATTCGATTGATTTGAATAAATATTGAACAAATTTTTGAGAAAAATTCCCTCTAATAAAATACAAACCTTTCTAATAGAGATCATCTAATGATAATAACATATTGTTTTGCATCAATTTATTGATTGAATGTTGTTTTCCTGATTAATTTTTATTGAATAACAGGTGATAAGAATCTTATTTTTATTTACAACCCACCATTCATCTTTCTTCGTGAATTTTACTCCAAATAACCGCCATTTTGTTTGTCACTTGCTCAATCGGTAGAGTGGGGGATAGAAGTTGAATAATGGCGCGTACTTTAAAAAATTATCCACTTTATGAATTTTATTAATAATTTAATTAAATTTGAATATTTATAATTGCATAATATAAAACAAAAGAGTTATATTTTTAAAATTTATTATTTAGAAAAAAAAAACGGCAAAATTTGATGAAATTACGTGGATCTTGGTCCTAATTTCTTCAACACTTTCAAGCCTTCATCCTCGTACTCTTTCTTCGACATCCAAAAGGCATCTCGATCTTTCATAACTTCCGCCAATACAGCACCACCAATAAACACCATATCTTTACGTCTCGGTGGATCTTCGATACGTATTTTGAATTTATTCAATTTCTCTATATCGTTTTTAAGTACACGTTCTAAATACAATTGTTTCAATTCACGTTCTAAACGTGACGGAAGACCTGGATACATTGTCGAACCACCCGATAATACTATATGTTTATATAATTCCGGTCGCATATCTATATCGGCCGACTATAAAAAAATCACATTCAAATAAAATTTCAATCATTCCAATATTGAGACTTACTTGAATTGTATTGAAAACTAATTCAGCAATGCCTTGACCTTCAACGTTAATTAGATGCGGTTGGAATAGTGCTTCAGGTGCTTCGAAACGTTCCCCACCGACTTTGATAACACGTCCATCTGGTAACATGTATGGTTCTACTAAAACTGTAGTCTCTAATGCTAAACGTTGTTCGGTTTCTATGTCGTAGCCAATGTAGCATAGTTTCTCCTTCATCATTCTCACCTGTTGAGGTATTTTATTGATTAATGCGATTGCAAGAATTAGTGTTTAGTAAGGGGACCACAGGTCCTGAATTTTCATTCCCTGTTCCTATTATGTTTCGTTTTTTGGTCCCGAATTGTTCCGCAAAACAGTAATCGTGAACATAACAGTTTAAACGTATAGTGTATTTGTTTAAGTAAACTGAGGATTTTGATTAAAATTACACGGGCTCCTGTAAGATCAAAAAACAAAAAGAAATATTCTTGCTTTAGAGAAACAGTCTTCATTAAAATAATTTAGTAAGATCATAAAATTTTGTTTAGAAATTAATAATGTCAATACTACTTATAAAGAGTGTCCCACCTAACTCTATGACCATAAATAACTCTCTTGTTTGTGAATTGAAGTGGAAAAGAATGATTAGACTATAATGTGTATATTTAGTTTTGGAAAAAAAATGCCAAAAAGTCATATAAGGTCTCGAAAATTGCTCATAATCAGTGCTGAGAATGATCCTTTTTCTTTCCCAAATCTCTCATTTGGTTCTCAAAAAAAATGAACTTCCCTAGGATCAATCCTCTTTTTACTATGTAAAATGTGCGATGACATTTTTTTGCTAAACTTGCAATTTTATGCGACGTTTACTTCATCCTAAAAACAAATTCAAGACCAATGCAATATAAAGGCAACACATTATACTGCATTCACTATCGGGAAAGACATTTGCATGTTCAACTTTTGTTCGGAAAAATCCATCTGTAGTAAAAGAACATGAGAATTATTTTCATATCAAATTCATTCTGAGCGTTATTTCTGGGCACTTGGCTTTCTAATATTGAACGATTTTCAAGATCTTATATGGTTTTTCATGTATTTCCCAAATAGGTAGAAAGAAAATCATGTAGGTTAATTGAAGTACAGTGTAACCTCTAATTACGGATACCTTCCTAATACGGACACTTTTCAACTTCCAGAACCTCTCTAACACGGACACCTCCTATTTACGACATTTTTTCCAAGTCCCGTGGGTGCCCGTGTTGGAGAGGTTTTACTGTAGTTTAATTTGTTTAGATAGTTTTTGACTTAATTTGACAAATATGCAAGATATTTAAATCAAAGCGTTAGGTGGTACAGCCTGTATAGAATTTAAGAAATTGTACAGGGTGCCTTCCAAAGGTTGGGACATAGCTTAATTACAGGCTTTTCGCCTGTAGGTTAACTTACCTATATCTAAAATCGTGTTGTTAAGCCTCGTTACAAGTCTTGGAAGTTTCTTAGAAAAAAAATCATTTTGTTTATAAAAATAATAGGCTATGATCGATATTTATAATTTTTGATACGGAATGTCTTGTCACAATAAGACATGTTTTGAGGTAGTGCTGATCTCCATCAGCAAGTTGTAAATGCGTTAAACAACAATAGCACAAGATAAATTTGCTGATAACTTTTTCCTGATGAGGCTAATTGCTTTGAATTATTTTCCCTAAAAAAGCGTTCTTGATTCTTATTGTTGGTAACTCTCCAAGTTTAGGGCAGAAAAATAAAATCTGATATGATGATCTAAGCCAGTGATTCTCAACCTTTCTTTTGTTGCGGTACACTTTCAAAATTTGGCGGCCCACTAACAATAAAATAAGCAATAATTTGCATTTCTAAAATTTGGCGGCACAGTGGTTGAGAATCATTAATGTAAGCTTTTCTTTATAGGGAATAATTTTTAACGTCAAATCAGGTGTTAATTTGAGTTAGTCATTACTTAATTTGAAATAGTGATTACTTCTGGTTTTTATAAGCACTTTTTGTCTTATACTTCATATACCTAAATTAGTCCTATAAAGAAACGCTTGGATCATTATTTATTTGTGACTAACGTTGGAGAATTATAAAAAATTACAAAGATACAAAAAATGTTTCTAGACTATTTTTTTGGTGAAAACAATCTAGACTTATCATCCTGGACCCGAAAAAGTTAATACCAAATGTGCCTTGAGACATTGATGTTTAACACACTATTAAGGACCAAAAGCCTCCCAAAACGTGTCTTATATTAAAACCGATCAAAACCTATTTTTATAAGCTAATTTTTTTTCTAAGAAACTCCCATAGCTTATACAGTTAATGAAACGATTTTGGATATGCGTAAGTTGGCTTAAATCGTCCCACTTTTATCCCAGGACCTGCAGTTAAACTACATCCTAATCTTTTAGAGATATCCTGTATAAATAAAATACCCCGAATTTCGAAATCTGGTCACCTTAGTCTTAAAATTTAATTTCCCGAACATAAACGAATAAATCAAGGAAAGACGCTGAGTAATAAGAATACTAAAGAAATTAGAAAATAACTAAATTGTAGTGACTTGAAGAAGAAATAAAACTAAGGATAAGGATGTATCGATATTAATAAATAATCGAATTTACCGTTTCAAAATCAGCTGAATGATTAAATGCATATCCTCTAAGCAATAATAATTTGATCAGATATCGGGTAATATCACGGCCAGCTATATCTAAACGTCTTGTCAAATGTGGTAATGCGAATTCTTCATAAACTGGACAAATATGTGTGACACCATCACCAGAATCCACAACAACACCAGATAACAATCCCTAATTACAAAAAAAACAATAGATAAATAAACAAAAGATTATTTGAAATAAATCAATCAATCAATCCACCTGAGCGTACAATGTTAATACAGCTTGAACAGCAATATAAGCACCATCAAAACCATATTTCTCAAACATGACTTCAATCATCTTCTCACGATTCCTTGTTGGATTCATTGGTGGTTCCGTTAATAGGATTTTAGCATTTGTTGGATCTAAATTCATCTTTTTCGGACCAAACGTGTAATCCCATACATGACACATATCATCCCAATTACGTACAACACCATTCTCCATGGGATAATTGACTTCTAATAGAGAACGTAATGCTGATGCCTCATCGCCGACCATCAAATCCTACAATTCTCCACATTACTAAATCACAAAAAGAAACCATTCAAAAACAAAAACAAAAAAAAAACAAACAATTGGAGAAGGGTTGCATTTACTTACAGGAAGAGTACTAGCAACTCCCTGCAGCGTGCAACAAACAAAATAATAGTAATAAACAAGCAACACTTGTTAATTATCAAATAATTACAATAGAAAATCAACCGAAATTAATACAAAAATCATAATTAGTTTGAACAACATGTAAAAACACCGTTTCTGGTTAATTTTACAAGAAAAATCGACTTACATCTACATGATAATCCTATAAAATGTCGATGACCTAAATAATTAAAATTTCAAAAAGACAAAAATACCAAAAAAACTTAAACAACGATTGAAAATTCGAATACAAACTTGCCTTAACTTCAATATCACCGATCTTATTAACTGCACGGATTATCGGCCGGCCAACCATTGATGGGAATATATGTGCCGGGAAATTACTACCAGCATATCCACATTTTACAAACTACAAATTACAAAACAATTTATAACAATTTTACAATAATAATTGATTTGTTTATTTACCCCTGTGCCATTATCACAGACAATAACTTTTCTACCTTCACTATCCATTGATGAACATTAAATATTATGAATAAAATATAGATGAAATTGTATGATTTTTGTGGAAATACGTGGAAATTTCGTGAAAATTTTGTAGATTTTCCAATTTTTCCTTTTATTTAATCAAACTACCACACGCCGACTGTCAATTATCAAACTCTATAAACCACGCCTTATTACATCCGCTCGATGATCAAACTAGTGCCGTCTCTCTCATTTTACGTGAGTTAGATAAAGATAATAATACAATAGTAGTGATCTGTGAACGTACCCTTAACCCTACAAATTTCATCACAACCGAAATTAACTTTATAAATTGTAGATAAATTAAATATTTGTTTAAATAATGGTGTGTTTTGAGACTTGAAATTGTTGCAAAATCAGTAAACAATTATTAATACTGATTATTTTGGAATATCGCCGCCTATGATTTTTAGTCACCGGTACTAGCCAATGAATTTCGATAATTTGGGTCACGTGTCACTTTTGACGGTTGTCAAAAAAAAAACAACAAATGTCAAATGTGGTTATGTTTATGATGTTTCGTGTTGTAATTAATAACAAATTAATTGAATAAATTTCTGCAAAAATTTGCCAGAAATGGCTTGTAATAATGTTGATGTTCGTTTAAGAGAGTGGGCACCATTGACTGATTTATTTAGTAAGTTACCAACGAAATTCACCAGTGGTTTCTTTTCGCCTGATGTGAAAATCACCTGTTTGGATGTTTTACCGGAATTCTTAGCATTAGGTACCAATTCAGGCATTGTATATTGGTACGATCGTAAAAAGAAGGATTTACAACGACTTAGATGCGAGGTAATTTGTATTGCATTAAGAAATTCTAACATTTTCTAATCTGGTCTTTGTAGAAACAAAACATTCAAATTACATCCATTAAAATTATATCAACTGTTGATTATATGTTGGCTTGTGGTAGTAGAGATGGTAATATAAATATATTCCAAATACCAAAAACCCATCCGGATACAATACCGGAGAATTTGAAGCCGAAAATTAAACAACAAATCGAACGTTATACAGTCACCGAATTGCATCGAGCACAAATTACAGCGATTGAATGGTCGAAAAATGGTATGAAACTATTCTCAGGTGATAAGAATGGGTGTGTTGTGTTAACAGAAATCGATTTCTACATGGTAAATGGATTTCTACGAATTTTCTTGGAGATTTTCTAATTAATCATTTCTAGCACATTTGTAAATCCGTAGAGATCTTGAATGAAACTTACGAAGTTGTACAATTGAGTTATAATCAACAGAGATTATTGGTATCGACAACTTATCGTAGCATAATCTGTCACAAACAAGATAAATGGAAAGTGAGTCAAGTGGGGACGAAAGATCGTAAAGTGTACGAATTAAATTCTCTAAATTCCATTAATTAATTAATTGTCAATGTAGTTTAGGACGATTCGGTGGCATAATCTATCAGAACGGTCCAAAAGTCGATGATTTAATTTTGTATTGTACCCGACCAGGTCTACGTTTATGGTTAGCCGATTATGAGGGCAATGTTGAGAAAACACTATTATTTAAAGATCTATTAAATAAAGAATGTCCAGAAGTGCCAATCATCAATCCAATATCGCGGAATATGAAATTATTGAAACCACAACAGGAACCATCATTTGGTATAATTCAACCATTCAATGAGAATTTATTATTAACACATAATAATGATGTGATTTATATACTTGATCCTAGAAATCTAACAGTGATAGCAACAATGAGTCATTTTCGAAGGTAAATCTATAGAATATAGAAAATCAAAAATAATTAGAATTATTTTGGAATTTAGTGTATTATGGGTGGCTACATATAAAGATGAGATTTTCGTGTTAGAAGAGGAACGGAGTATTATCAGAATCTCATATAAACCTGAAACTGGTACGTTTTTTCTTTTGTTAAAAGGTTAAAGGTGAATTGATAACATTTCTGTAGGCGTGACCCCGGCTATGTCGTCATCATCAACATGCGGAAATACATTTTTCCCACTATCCACATCGATAAAGGATCTAACAAATAAATTCCAATCGACCAATATAATACCGGCAATTAATCCATTTTTAAATAATTTAAACGATATACACACCGATGAAACGATAATAATGAATGCCGAAGAGGCACGAGAGATTATTAAAACGGACAATTCAATTGATATTGAGAAGAAATTCAATAGTATTGGTAAACAGGAGTTTAATCACAAGATCTTATTTAAAGAGAATCGTAAACATCGCCATAAAGATCGTTTAATAACAAATATGACAACCAGTATGACCAGTTTAAGTTCGAATAGTTCCGAAGAACGGGATATGACAATGAATTATTTTAAGCCAACTTTAATGACATTGAGTTCAGTTGGTATATTACCAGATCTACGTAGTCCTGAATCAATACAAAACGATATCGAATATAAAGAGAAGATTTTAGCTGATATTCTCAATTTAGATAAAATTAAAATTAATTTGGAAGATTTAAATGAGACGATAGTTGATGAATCACCACCAACGGCTCCATTAAAATTGGAACAATCACACCATTCACCACCAATTAATTACAATTCAAACAAATTAGATGATGATTTAGAACCGATTACAATTAAGAATACTCCAGGTAATTGTGATTCTTATTAATTATTTTGGTAATTAATTTTAATTTATTCAAGATATTGTTGATATACCCAACGATTGGAAATTGAGTGAAATCCAATTGAATACACCAAAAAGTGATGCTTTATCTGATAATTCATTAAACGACTGGGAAATTGTTTAGGATTTGCCGCTGTTATTGCAAATTATTTTATATTACTACTAGTCTTTTTTTTTATCAGTAAACTTTTATTTTAGAAGCTCATTTTCGGTGCCTTTCAAAAACCTCATCTAAACGTTTCTCTAAATTCTCATTAGTACCACGTAAACCATCCACAACTTTCTCAGCCCAATAGAAATACTTATCCAAATACTCTAGATCCCATCCAGTTGGTAAACATCGTTCTAAATCGCGTAGATTATATAATTTATCAGCTAATTTAACTAATTTAGCACCATAAGATGAGTGTGGTGCATGTTCGACTTGTAAACGTTTCCGTTGACGTGACGGTAAACTCTTATCATCGGTTACTTCTCGCACTAAATCACAAATGACTTTACCAAATTCACGTTCGATCTCATCAAATGTTGTATCAGTATCTTCAACAGTATCATGTAAAATAGCTGCTTGGATCACATCAAGATCAGTGATTTTGGCTTCATTCGTTAATATATAAGCTACACCAATTGGATGATTGATATATGGTGTTTGTTCTGGATCTTTACGGCGTTGATCTTTATGTTTAATTGCAGCAAAATTAATGCATTTCATTAAGGCTGTAATCAGTTCTTGATCCATTGCCACCACCTGTGAACACCCTAAAAAAAACCGAAATGTTACGCTACTGATTACGAAATTTCCAAACAGTCTAGCCAACTTGATTTTTGCTAATTCACGTTTTTTTTTTTATAATTATTATGATGGATAATGTAATAATTAGAGAATTAAAAGACTTACGTTGCGTCCGTCTAGTTGAATTGTCCTTGATTAATTAACGATAACGGAAGTGTATAAATTGTAATGTGACTTTTGATCGGTACAAATTTAGGGTTTTTGTTTCTCACAGTTGGTGCTACGATTTTAAACAATAATTTAGGTTATGTTTTCGAATTTTTCAATTATTGAATTAATTAAAGAAATTCCAATTAAAACGATATAAAATGGATAATATAATAAATGAAACGAGAAATAATGTAATCAATCAAATTTGCCGAATTTGTTTGAATTCATCCGATAAATTGTTTTCTCTATTTGAAGACGTTCAAGTTACAGACGTTAAATCGATGTTATTAGCTGATTTATTAGTGAATTGTGCCAATATTCAGGTAAAAAAGTAACAAATTGATAATATTAAGTAATTAATGATGATGTTTTTTAGTTATCGAAAACACAAGATTTCCCAAATGGTCTCTGTAAGAGTTGTCTAGAAAAAGCGATCATTTCGTACAAATTTCGGCAACAATGTGAAAAATCCGACAGTGAATTGCGCGCTGGATATTTAACGAAAATGCAACAAAATCTAACACCTAAAGTGTAAGTTTTAATAACTGCAAAAACTGTTACAACTGTAATTATTTTATAGTAAAAAGGAATTCGATGCAAAGGAGACGAATGAAGACAATTCAAAACATCGCACATGTCCACAATGCGGTAAACTCTTTCAACAGCGTGGCAACATGTTGAAACATCAACGGAAACATACATCACCACCAAAAACTTGTGATTATTGTAATTATCAACCGGTTACAGTAAAAGATATGATGCAACACATGGATGAACATCATTTCGATAAGAAGACGATCATATGTAAAATTTGCGATAAACGGTTTTTCCGTGAAGCCAATCTAAAAACACACTTATTAATCCATTCGGGTGTAAAACGACACACTTGTGAAATTTGCGGTGTATCGTTTACGTTAAGTGGTAATTTGGTGCAACATCGTCGTTTACATACTGGCGAGAAACCGTACACGTGTACACATTGCGGTCAGGGTTTCACCCAACATTCAACATTACGTTCACATGAGGTCACCCATACGGATAGTAAGAATTTTATTTGTCCCGATTGTGGCATGGCTTTTAGTCGATCGGCTGCTATGCAGAAACATCAGAAACGACATTTGAATGTTAAACCGTACGTTTGTACGATATGTGGTAAAGCGTTTATTTTTAGTTCGGATAGGAAACGGCATATGGTCACACATACAGGTGTAAAGAATCATGTGTGTGATGTGTGTGGTAAACGATTTAATCGTAGCTCAATTTTGAATGTCCACAAACGTACGCATACGGGTGAGACGCCGTTTGTTTGTAAGATTTGTGGAAAAGGTTTTACACAGGCGCATTGTTTGAGAACACACATGAATACACATCAAGTTTTTTGAAGTGTTATAAGTAATCCGCTGAGGAAATGCGCCTTATCTAATTATGCCTTAAGTGACTAATTATCTGATCGGTAGCTACAATTAGGTACCCAGGAAAAAATAGTTTGTCGAATCATATAAAATCATGCAAGTTATTCATATATGATCAGATTCAAAACATGGCCATGTCTAATCATATCTATTTATGTATTATCATTAAAGGGCGGATATGGATGGAGCAAGGCAAATTCATATAGAGCGTATTGGCAAAAGCTGTTGTACTTGCATAGTCTATCTTTTCTTGTGAAACGTTTCTCTAGACAAATAAAGTCCGAACTACCCCGCACATAGAGAAGCAGTGGACCAGTTGAACTGCTACCGTGACGTCACGAGGTTACGGCGAAAAAAGCAGGTGCCTAGTTGTATCGTATTTCTATGAATTTCTGGTCGCTCTCTCTCATTCTTTAAAAGACGGGGGTCGTCAGCGGCAACAAGCTGATGTTTCTGCCATAGAAAATTAAAAAAAAAACAACAATTTTTGACAAAAATAAATAAAAAAAAGCTTTAAAATTATGAACACATTTTTTTTTTGATTTGTTCTACGTGTCTTTTCTTATAAATTTATGTAAATACATGCATTAAAATTAAACTACGCCAATGGTGCATTTCGAGCATTGTAATTCTCATCAAATGATCTTCAATCCGCACTTTAATTATCATACATAAACATTTATGATTCCATATATATTTATAAATAATCATAAATGATCAGTTTGGCCAAATCCGCAAGTGGATAAAGTGACTTTACCATCGTGTGCAGTGCAAGATGTTTTTCAGTACTTGCCCTTCAAACTCTTTAAATCATTAATTTTTTTAAATTTTCTAATAAGTTATGATATTAATTATTCATACAGTTGCCAATTGTTGTTGGTTGCTGTTGGATTCCTCTAAACAACAAGCAATTGTTTTTGTTTATTTTCTGTTGATTGCTATGGAGTTTACCCACCTCAATGGTAAAGTGTTTACTTTGCCGTTTAGGTGGATAAAGTGCTACTTTAGCATCGAGTTTTTAGTCGATAAAGTAGGACTTTTAACAGCAAGTATTGAGAAAAATCATTTTTTCCTGGGTGCTAGGTAGTGATCAACAGTTTGGCGAGTTTCTAAGAAATAACCGCATGACTTTTCTCTTTCAACAGTATAATTAGTAACATAAATTGTTTCTGTTAATAAGTAATTGATGAAATAATAAGTTTAGGTGAATAATGAATAATTTATTAAAAATTATATAAAACGTGCAATTAATAGAACAAATCCAATTGCCCCTTTCCTAGTTTTTCTTTCTTTAATTTCGCTCTGAAATTACGCTTGGGATTTCCCAAAATTATCAATGTTTTACGGCGATTTTCTAATGAGGAGTAAAGAATAAAAAACAAGCTTCATTCATTGGGCGGCCTACATATGCAAGAACCTGAAAATTTCCCAATGAAAAACACGCGTTTTATATGTTCGGGGTTTTAGTTGCCTGTCTGGCGTCACAAATTGCGTCATTTCGGAAAATTCTGTTTAATTTCAATTTATTTAGAAATGACTCTGTGGTCTGCTTTATCAGACTTTCTTTGTATGAACTTTAGATAGTCTTATATGTTCAAAATATAAAAGCAGAAGAAATCAACAATTCTATCCGTTCTTTGCAAGGATTTCCTGTCATAATCAGACTTTCGGATAACTCATCTATTGCTTCATGATTGACCGAAATCTCCCACTTTTTCAACCTTGGGACTGGTCTAACGACTTGCAACACCTGACATTTCTATTATAGTAATACTAGTCGTAGTATTAATTATAATTTGCAAATTCTAAAGTAGGTACGGTAGAATCTCGATTATTGTATTGTAAAAATATTAAAAGTTTCTTTATTTAGTGAGAATGGGAATGTTTCAAAGGCTGTCCAGATCTGGCCCACAAGCAAACAAAAAAAATGATAATGTGACCTTTCTGTCATAGACCCAACATAATGGATAGGTGCTTATGAAGGTCCACGATCTTTGCCATCGATTTTAGTTACCGACTTGTCTCCTTTTCAAGGGGGATTTTCTATCAAATATATTTAAAACGCTAGGTTTTGCTCAGGGCCGGCCCAAGCTCTCCTGGCGCTCCAGACAAACTTATAATCGACCATCCTTTCGAAAAACATTTAATGTTTATCCAACAGAATTAAGATAAAGCTGCTGGCGCCTCAGGCCGGTCCTGCTTTAGCCCAGTTTATACAATTTGCTTTATAGAAACGTCTTAGGAGGAATAAATCTGTGTCAACGTGTCACATAATATATGTTTTATTTCAACTAATTATCACCACAATATAATAAATTAATTAATAGTATTATTTACACATAGATTTCGCTTAAAGATCATTACCTAAACGTTCGAATTCCTCAATTAAATGTAACATATCGGCCTTCTCTAAACCGGAATTCTGGAAGACAATCCGGAAGAAGTTCGGTAGACCTTTCTGTGCTTGATAGGTCACCATCATTGTACCATCTCTCATCATACGTTCCTTGATTTTCGGTGCAATCTTGTGTAATTTCTCATTATATTCTGCTGCCGAATGTCCGTCATTATTACAACGTAAACTTGACGGTATATACCAGAAACAGATATTTGTACATTCCGGTTGATCAAGTACCATTTTGAAACCATCCCGATGCCGGATTGTGTCCGTAAAGTATTTAGCATTATCAAAGACTTTATCGATATGTTGTTCCAAACCGTGTGTACCTTTTGCCTTCCACATAAACCAGAATTTCAAGACGTCCGCACGCCGGCCACATTGCACATGTTTATCGCCCGTATCATAGCAGGTATTGTAGAATTTGTCTTTTTGGAATAGGTACGCAGCATTGGCACAATGGGCTTCCGTTAGGATGTTCTCGTGTTTCAACAGTAATGTTGAACATTGTTGTGGGGCTGTTAGTAATTTGTGTGGATTCCATGTCACCGAATCGGCCCTGAATGTCGACACATACACAAAAAATACATTAAATTGAAATGTTTTACCTCGATACTTTAAATATTAATTAATTAATTCGCGCTTAAACCGCGAAGGTTATAATGAAATCGATAATAAGTTCAATTAAGCAATTAATTATACGAAAAAATTGTAATTCTGTAAAGATTGCATCAGATCTCCAAGGTTCTATAATCAGTGTAGGTACAAAAAATTTATGATGACAGTTTTTTTATATATCAATTCGATATTTGATTTGTTATATTGCTTTTTTCTCACAAAATTAATTTGAATAAAAACAGCCGGAATTCAAGGGAATGAGGAAATTTTTGGTTTAATTGTCACGAAAAAAATAACACTAGAAATATCATAATCTAGATCAGGAAATTGCAGAAATACGGTAAACAGAACTAGAAAAAAAACAGAGATCAAAAGAGTGCGATTATTGAAACTAAGCCAAGGACAAGTGAAACAAGTTGAACGAACAATCGGTCATTAATCAGTAACGGTAATTTATCTAACGATAAATCTCACCTGTTGACGCCTTGTAATAAATGACGGTGTTTCGATGATACCAAAGCACCACCACCCCATGCGGCATCGACATGCAACCACAATTTGTATTTGTCGCAAATATCGGCGATCTGTTCCAATGGATCGAATGCACCGAAAACGGTTGTACCAGCTGTTGCACTCACCATAAATGGTAGTGCATCCTCATTTAATGATCGTTCAATTTCATCAATCAAATGATCGATGCACATCTTACCATTTTCATCGGTTCTGATAAGGTAAACATTATTTGAACCGATGCCCAAGAATGAGGCCATTTTTTTGATCGAATAATGAGCATCTTCGGATGTGAACAAAACGAGACGTTTACTCGAATGCAAACCATCATCCTTCACAATGAAATTGTTATTTTTGTTATTTATTTGAAAGAAAAACTTACTTTAATATTAGGGAAGGCTTTATAACGGGCACAACTGATTGCGTAGCCGTTCGCCATCGATCCACCAGGACAAAAGATACCATCACCTTTACCATCTGGATAGCCGACGATTTTCCGCATTTCCTTCAAAACAACCTCTTCCATCAACGTAAAGACGGGCGACACCTCATACGTGTACACGCTAGGATTCAACGAATCCGTCAACCATTGCCCTACCAACCCATATGGGTCCAAAGATGAGAACAATTGATTCGCAAAATACGGATGACCGGTCTTCACCGAATACTGGATCGTATTCTTCAAGAGTTTTATCAATTCGTCGTGTGTTGATGGTGTTTGTTTTAGATTGAAATCGAACATCTTTTGCAATTCCTCCGGATTGATCCATTCGAGTACGCGATTATTACGATTCGTACCATCAAAAACGGCCTCTTTCAATATGATCTCCAAACAATCCCTGAGGAATTGTTCATGGTGTTGTCGAGTTGGTAAACTCTCAAATGTTGCGATCGGTTTCGGTGATAATCCGCAACTTTTTTCAAATTTCGTATTCAACACAATACCGAATTCATCCTCAGATGATGATGAAGCGGCCACATCACTGTAGGCGTTAGCGTCGTCGAAAATCTCTTCAATTGGCATTTTGATCCTCGTGTTATTTCTAAAAATTTTTTTTTCGGTTACAACAACCCGAAGGAAGAACACGACTGATCTCTTTAAACTGTCGTCTCCAGATACACAACAATCGTTTTATAAACTGTGCTATCGCTATTATGGTCACGTGGTAGTCCTTGTTTCAAACTTTCCCTTGCGGCTAAACAATCATTCATTAATGATTTGTATTTTTGGGAAAAAAAAATGTACCAGAAAAAAGCAACAGTGCCCAACTATGAATCGACGAGGTTTTTCATGTTACGCCCGATTGTCGAGCGAGCGCGTAATCGTTTTTGGGGAATTGCCCAAAATCCATTCAGCGGATCCAACGTCACGACACTCAGATTTCCTCGAATGCATTTATTATGCATCATTTGTAGGATTATTGTTAATAATTAACCTTCAAACAATTACAATATTAATTTAAGTAATTATTTCGATAATTTCTGTAAAGTTAATGTTTTTTTTATCTTTTTTTTCAATGAAAGTTAAATTGAAATGGAAAGATTTGGAATAATGGCGATTGTTTTGTGGCCCCCCTTTCGCAATTCGACAATGTCAATTTTAATTGAGAACAACAATTAGAACTGCTATTAGTTTTAATAGTAATTTATAATAACTTCCTAGATAAATCAGGGAAAGGTTCTATTTTAACCTCGATTTTGATTTAGTTGACAGGAAGAGATTCGTGATTTATACGTTTATTTCCGATCTCTCCTACAAGAATAATAATAATAATATTTATACAATTAGGAAAAATATTGTAACATTTCTAATAGACTCGTAGTTGGATCGCTCGTCAAGTTGCGACTGGCCGGAGTCGGGGACTATATTTCGCCCTGGGCTATCCATTAAATATGGGGCGCCAAATTCGCTCCAAGACAAATTTGAAGTGTATCTTGATTTAGCAATGATTGCAACATGTGGGCGCCGATAAAGCCTCGCTACGTCTGGCGCCCGGGGCAGATGCTCCCTCGGGCCGGCTCTGTGTGGGACTAAATCACCGACTTTTCTTGCAGATATTTCACTAGTTCTAAATTGCAACAGAAATGTTCTCATTTTAGTGACAGAGAAACTGAAAAATGATCCAAGAACGCATAAACAATTTCTAAAATTAAATTAAAATTAATTACGTTTTGTAATAAAGTTAAATTACCGTCAGGATTCAAACGATTAAGCGCACAAAGCTTTTTAAAATATTCAATTCTTTCGAATGATTTAATACAATTAATTAATGGAATCTCTTCTTGTTCCTGTAGTGGACATTTAAATAATCTGTCCATAAATTACATGGTTTCCTTATAAAATGCGTATCGGAGTTATGAGAAGTAATCAATGATATTATGGGGTAGAGGATGGGCAAAACGGAGTAGGGAGGGCAAAATGGGGTACCCAAAAATTCTTAAGTTCTCAACTTATGTGATAAAATGAATTTCGAAAAATTTTGAATTTTTTTTAATCTAATATTTCCTAAATCTATTTACCTACAATAATCTCAACTAAATTTCAACTTTATTTATTAACTTAATTTTATTATAAAAAAAATTTGTTAGTTTTTGGAGGGGAACCCCATTTTGTCCGCAAAAAAAAATGTATGGCAGTTGAAAATTTGATTTATCTACTTTAATTCCATTTAAAAAAAAGGAAGATTCAGCATATTTACACCCTTGAAAGCAAAATATTTTCTTAAGTACCCCGTTTTGCCCCCAACCCCTCTTCCCAATTGTTTTATTCCTTTACTGTTAATTTCGATTTTTCAGTAAATAACTTTTCTAGACGTTTCATCAGAATTGAAAATAATTCCGGATTAAACTGACTGAACATGAATTGTTTCAGAAATTTTTCACTCAATTGATACGATTTGTCTTCGAAAATTTTGTTTGGAATAGTGTTAATAGATGGCGTTGTAATTATACTAATTTTACTGCTACTAGATATACCGGTAAACTAATGCAACTAGATACATTAGAAGAGTGGTCACAGTAGGAGAAGTTTTTTATGTTTATTATTTAGACACTTCTAGGGATGTGACATGGAGTGAAAAAAATCGATTACAAAGAAAATCGATTTTTTATAATAATAAAATTACCAGATTAATATTAACAATTCATTAGTGCTAAAATTGATTAAAATGTGTAGATAGTTTGGCTATATTGGTTTAAACCAACGTCGTGTATCTAATTTTTTTACTTTTAATAAAAAAAATAGAGTATAATTAATATAATCGATTTATTAAAAATCGATCTTTAATATCTAGAGAATCGATTAATATAAAAATCCATTATTTTTTCACATCCCTAGACACTTCTCACTGGACTCAAGGTTAATAGTAGCTATAAATACGTGTTGAATTTAATATAACTGACAAAGCAACGTATACCAACAAACATGTGTTGTCTTTGTTGTACTCATTATAAGTTCTGAAAATTGTCCACAGCCAGCTAGGTACATCTCATGCTGTTATGAGTTGAACAAGGTCGGACTGTACTGTGTCTTATTCCTTTCAAAGTTACAAAAAATTTAATAGTCCGTTACTAGATAGACATAACAATGAACTGGCGTGTATGGAATGAAAGGAAATTTTGCACACAATGTATAATTTCTTAGAACTATTATCTGATAATTCCAAAAAAAAAGTAACTAGTCATCTGATTTTTCATTTCAATGTTCATTTATTAGTTTTGTCTGGTTGGTAAAGAATCGTTTTCTTTTGTAATTTTTACATTTCCATAATTGGTATTTATGAATTTTTAAATAATTGACTTGCGTACGGATTTAATGCGTGATTCTATAAGTTTGGTTTTTTTAATAAATATAATAACGTATCTTTCCCATAACACCCTTCGCAGCATAACACATTAATAATGCTTGATTTAACCTCCCCCCCTGGTAACAATGTTGTGTAATACTTGAACATTCGTATGCCGTGAATAGGAGGAGACTTCCTTCCACTCTTCTTCTTATGTAACTAGTTGAATTAGTTTACCGGTATATATCTAGTAATTGTAACCAATTTTTTTCTTAGTTCTTTTCTAAAAGATTAATTCTAGGTAATTAAATACTGGTTTTATATCTAATTAATTTAATTGCATCTGAAATTAGTTTACAGAATGTTGACACTTTTTCAGTTTATCACCGACCTGTCGTCTGGCTCGTTTAGCAACATTTAAAATTTCGGTTGCATGTAACTTTGTCGTATCACTATATAAAGGGCATTTCTTTTTCGATACTTTCGTTCTTAAAATATCGAAATGATCATAATCTTTGATCGGTTGTCTGCAAAGATAACACATTCTTGCACCACACACACATGTCATCATGTTGCAACCTTCACTTTTAAAAAATCTCGCTTTGCACCTGTAACATTGCCTAAAATTGGGCCAAAAAATTCAATTAAGAAAAAATCATTCTCTATTAAATAAGATAATTAAACCTTAATAGTGCTTCAGTCATTTGATTCTCAATAAAAGTTCTAGCCCGAGTCTCTTCATCTCGCTCAACTTCATTACATTTCAATGGTAGATGAGATAATTCCTTACATGAACGACACGATTCCTTCATACATTCAGGATTTAAACATTTAAAGATCTTATCATTTTCCGATGGTATTATAGCGAAATCACAAAATGGACACATTTCTAAGCCATCGATTCCAGCTGCAGACACATCAGCGATGGCTTTCTTCTGGGCAATTTTCGTGAATAATTTCGATGGTAAAGCAAACTGCAACAATTTTGATAATTTTGCATACAATTTGCAACAAGAACATAGTTTTAAATATGCCTTCCTCTCATCCTAAAGACATTAGTAAGAATTCCACAATGTTTTTACAATAATTTACATTTGAATGGGTTACAATAAATTGGGTATTGGTAAGCAACTGGTTATACTTTTCAACTGATTACATGCATTATAGACAGCTTTATATTCTTACAATCACCTGTAATGTTTGCAAGGTGATACAACCTGTACAACCGGCTAAACATGGAAAGTCTAATTTGCCTTCCCCAAATGCCACTTCTGTACTGCTCACGATACAATCTCGACAAAATATACAACCATTGTCACAGAAATGGGTTAATCTTGGTAGGATATCATCAGAAAAACAACACTGACACGTATTCATACTATTTGTTGCCAAGGCATGTGCAATTTCCCTATTTAATTCATCATCTCTCGTTCTTATAAAACTATCAATTTCTTCTCTATGAAAACAATAAGCAATCTAGAAAAGATATAATTTTAATAATTAAAAACGAATTAATCAATCGATTACCTGTTGTAACAGTGGTAAATTTTTACCCGGATATAAACAATCTACTACACTAACATCTAAACATAAAATATCTGTCTGTGTCTCAATGATTTCAAATGACTTAAGGAAATTGTAGTGATTTTCTTTTAATATTGTACGTATCGTTTCAAATTCTAATGATGGACAGATACAGCAGAGTAGAGCTTCTAAGAAAATCACAACATTCCGATCAACTGTATAATGCATTTTTTCAAAATAATTGCCCGGATTCGGTATGATATTTAAGAAATTCTCTATATTGAAATTAATTGTATACTGTTTGTTTTCCACTGATAATTCTTCAGTCTTTGTTGATTCATCTACAGTTGGATAATTGCGATTTTTTAACAAATCATCAATTTTTATCGATAATTCCTCAAAATTATCCTTAAATTGATGACATAATGATTCAATAAATTTCGGATCAGCCTTTGGTAGAATGTCACGGACAAAATCGTATTGCACACTGATCTCATCCTGTTTCATCGCTTCTCTCTCCTGTTCCTGTTCGATTTTGTTTTGAGGAATGACGATATTCTCCCTAATCAATCTTTTAACAATTTGATTTGTATTGGGAGGGACCCTTCTTTTTGCCTGTCTACTGTCCGGAGTTAGATACCTTATTCGAACATGATTCGATTCAGGATCTGGAAAGAAAAAAATTGAAATCAAAATGACGTATTACTGGTTGCAGATACCAAAGCGCTGTACGGTGGTAAAGTCCCTTTATCTATGACTTTACCACCTTGTACAGTAAATCACTATTTTCACCCCTTAAAACTGTTTTCGAAAATCCAAAAACAGGTAAACTTTATTTTTCTTTGCTCTAATGACCGGCGTTGTTCTTATTAAAATCTGGTAGTGCAATATTTTTTATGGAGGATCAAATTCTTTCAAGGGATGGTTTATATCCCCTTATAACAGGGGTAGGTGGTATCTGAAAGTGTGTATTTACTGTTTGTGTACTGATTACTTCTTATATGCAAAACTACGTAACTACCCGGATTTTGACGAATCTATGAGGGTCCTTTTCACCCCTTAAAACGGCTTAAGGGCCGCTAACAGAAAACAACTTATCAAAAGCGCAAAAAAATCATTGTGAGTAACTTTAGGAGCTTTAAAACGTGACTACAAATAAAAAACGATTATTATCTCACCTACTAATATTAAACCACTTTCAATTTGTTGTAGTATCGAATCAGCGTAACCCGAATTTGTATTTTCAGCCATTCTCGATTCTAAGAACCAACAAATACTGAAATGTTTAAACTTTTTCCCTTTAAAATCCGTTAAAATCTTTGCCTCACAAATTTTATTAATCAAGAAAAACTTTTGATCAACAAAAAACTGACTTCCGCTTTTTTATCAATTTTGAAAATTAACGTCATAACTTGCCGAAAGGTGGCGCTGTTGTTGGATCACAAATTGCGCTTCTTATTAACTTTCTTAAAATAAATTAGATTGCCAATTAAACTTTCTGAAATGATCCAATCTAGTATTGAATTAACACACTAATTGCGATAAATCCTCCACTATATTTGTAAATAAATTATAAATAATAGTTTTGTTGAGTGTTTAATGCGTACGCCACTGGTTGATTCGTATCAAATTCGGGTATTTCCGCCGCACAAAATGACAGATCGGTGAGTCATGAAATGACAGTCATCATCGTCATTTTGTATCGAGACCAGTGTCTGTGTGGATCTGTTGGCGTTGATTTTTTTCGAAATATAATAAAACATTTTAATAATTGAACTATTGGAAAATATTAAAATTTTCAATTAGTGCAGTTTGCAGATATTTTTATTTCACAGTATATTCGTTTGATTGTCGTATGTCCATCCAGAATCTTAATACATTTGGTAAGTGAATCTTGAATTTCTTAGAATTACGTTGGAAGACAAAATGGCGTCTTCGTTATTTAAAATATCGGAAAAAAATGAAATTAACGTTATTTTTAATTATTTATTTTGTAAAGAAAAATCTCAAAAATTTGTAAATTTTATTAAATTGATACGATTTATAAAAAGATCATAGTTGGCGTGATGGGTATCATGGCGGTGTTCTAGTAGTTTCACGACATGCTTGATTTATCTGTTTTTTGATTTTTTTTTCGTTTTTGTAGACCCCTTTGCTGATGCAAGTAAGGGTGCCGATGACGATGTTCAAGACGGACTCGTCCATATAAGAATCCAACAACGAAATGGTCGTAAAACTTTAACTACAGTCCAAGGACTCTCATCTGATTATGACTTGAAGAAAATTGTACGAGCATGTAAAAAGGTTCGCATCGAATTTTAATGTTTCGTTTATTTTCTAAAAATCATGTATTATTTAGGAGTTTGCCTGCAATGGCACTGTGATAGAGCATCCTGAATACGGTGAAGTACTACAATTGCAAGGTGACCAACGTGAGAACATCTGTCAGTGGCTAACAAAAGCGGGTCTAGCGAAACCGGATCAATTGAAAGTTCACGGCTTCTAATGTCGTAGTAGCGCATACCATCAAAATACCGATTTGCTCGAGTTCATCATATTAATTATTAATCCGTTGTTTTTTAGTTGTTAAATAATTGAATAAATCATAGTAATAACGTAATTGAAAAAAAAGCAAAAAAAAAACGAATCGGCGCTCGAAATCATTTTCGTTGAACAACTTTAATATGTTTGTTATTATTATTATTGTTACCATCATAGCAAGATAATATGTATTTGGGAGGTTTTGATGTATTTAGAGAATTACCGTGTGTCAATTGTTAAAACAACAATAAGAATTTTGGTGTATTTTGTTTGTTTGTTTTCGAATCCTTAACAGTTCTATAGAATGTCTTATTTCTGATTTAAATTGTGCCTTTAGATTTCTCTCAATTCTCGTTATATGCGGATTTTGTTTTAATTTGTGATCAATTTAACAAAAAAAAAATCAATAAATTGTCTTATATACCTTGTACATGGTTTTATTTATTAACAATAATCTAAAAAATAAAATGACTATCCAACAATATATGTAAATAGATAAAACATTTATATATTCCTCTTAATAATTAAAAATTCAACCAAAACTGGCCCCACAATTCTGGCAGCGTTTCTCTTTCAACAACAAACAACACAGTATACCCAGTGGAAAGAACAGAATAGCACACAGTAGACCTGGACAGGTGTAATCATCCTCTAAAACACCGATTCGACAAGCTGGACAACCACCGACAATGATCACCTCTGGTTCCGAACAGATGATCGTGGTTGAATATCCAGTTGTACCGTACGTCGTGTATGGTTGGGCAAATGGGGCACTCGGTGGTTGTTGATTACCTGCAAATGGAATCGTGTTTATGTGATTTTGAGCGATTCCACAATTTACCTGTTGGATTCGGTACGTATTCCGAATACGGTGGCGGCGGGTCACGGGGCACGTACTTATCGTCCATTATTTTGTGGAAATAAACAAATTTTATTTAAAACAAAAAAAGACAACGTAGTGTTTATGTATGGGAAATTAAAATTTCCAGATTAATGCATTTGTCATGATTCATAGGCCATATAAATACAAATAAAACGTGTCGCCAACATAATGGCGCTAATTTCCCCTAGATTATAGCATATAATTCCTGAAAACTGGTAATTATTCCAATTAAAATTCTAAATTATCATGTGTTTGTCGATTAATTTTCGAGAATTAATCGGGATTATTTGAAGATTTCTAAAATTTTGGAAAATTTTAGCGAGTTAATTTTTGGGGATTTTTAACAACTGTCACTGTCACATTGTGTACCAGAGTTGGGTTATGTTGAATGTGACATTTTTCAAACAAATGTCAAGTGTCTCTTATTAGTTTAGATGGTTTAGATTACTAAATCTTCAGGTTTTTATACTGCTGAAGTGCAGTGATGAATGAATAGTACACTTCATTGTACACTGAACTCTACCTGGACTAACAGAGATTGCCATAGGTTTGTGATCTCCACGCTCGGATTGCTGAATTCTTCATAATTGCAGCTCCAATAAACTGCCTCTTCATGTGGTGTCGCTCCATATAGATCAATTTTGCAGCCGTCCGTTGCATTTGATGGTGGTTCTCCCATGCATGCATCACGATACCAGATTTCAAAGGGTCTTCTTTTATTAGTCCAAAGGACATTTGCTCTTATCGATGTAAAGCTTCCCACATTTGCAATACATAATGTATTTATGGATCAAAGGGTTATTATCTTAGCTAAGATGCCGACTACGGCTTATCTTGTAGTTTTTTTTCGTTTACCTAAATTAATTTGGCTTCTGAGACCAGTATTCCGGCAAGCAATCAACATGTTTTGCATTTTTCTAGAAAATGGATGTGAATCCTGGAAAAATCAATTCATACCGACATCAAACATATTAACGACTATAATTGAGATAAATTCCATTCAGTTCTGTTAATAAGCAATGGAGGACGATAAAAGCGATGCAAATTGGGCCTGTCATTGAATTTTAACGTGTTACGAGAAAAAGAAATAAGTTTTCTGAAAAATTTTCGCTCAAGATTACACCTCAAGACTGTTGAAAATGAATGTAAAAGAATTTTCTTCTTATATTCAACCCTTTGTATAAGCTTAGACGTAACGTATAGTGGCCACTTTTTAATATTACTGTGATATTTGTGCCGTTTGTGCAGCCTTCTGTAAACTAATACAAAAATAAACTGTGTTTACTTCAGATTCTTGAAGTCTCTTCCAGATTTGTCCACAAATAACATAAACTTGCTCTACAACTTTTACAGATTAGATGGCTCATCCTGTATAAACAGTAGACTGATTCAAAAAAAGAGATTAATTTTCTTCTTAATTATGTATAGCAAATTTTCATTTTCCATTTAAATAACATGGGAAAAACATTCTTTTGCATTTTGGAATTTTATAGCTCATGTTAAGAACAATATTTCGCAAATCACTGAAATACATTCTTATGGAAAATTTAACTCTCTACAAAAATGTCTCTTACAATTCAAAAGTTATTCAACGTTAAAGTTGGATTAATGGTAAATTTTTACATTTTTCCAGTTTTTTGACACAACCATCAACTCTATGGGAAAATTTTATAGAGTATTTTATTCTCTATAATTTATCTCTATAAAAGTTTTTGATTTTTTCTACAGGTCGTAAGTTTTTGCAATGAACTGAAAATTTTTTGAAACTAATATTTTCGCATTGATAACTTTTCAATACTATAAGTAAAATAACATGACCTGTAGTAAATATCAAAAACTTTTATAAAGGCAAGTTATACAGAATAAAATGCTCTATAAAAAATGTGATATAGAATTTCCCAGAAAGCTGATGGTTGTGTCGAAAAACTGGAAAACGTACAAATTAACCATTAATCCAACTTTAACCTGGAATAACTTTTGAAGGACTAAATATATCAAAAAATTGCAAGAGACCTTTTTTGTAGAGTGTTGAATTTTCCATCAGAATATATTTCAGTCATTTCGAAGTATTGTCAACGTGAGCTATAAAATGACAAAATGCAAGAAAATGTTTTTTCCATGTTATTTAAATGGAAAATGGAACTTTGTATTATTATCATATCATAATAGAGAAAAAATTGAATTGTAGCGCCAAGGATTTGACCCTATCACCTCCTGTTATGATGTCAGAACAGACTATTAATTGTAACTTTGAAAAGAATAAGACATCATATAGTCCGACCTTGTCTAACTCATTACAGAATGAGATGTGTCCAAGAGTCTAAGGACAATTATTCAAAACTTATTAGGAGTACGACAAAGACAACACATGTTAGTTGATATTTCTTACTTTGTCAGTTAATTCAACACGTATTTATAGCAACTATTAACCTTGACTAAGTATGCGTATCTTAACAACAGTGGGAAGTGTCTAAATAATAAACATAAAAACCTCCGCCCATTTGACACACAAATGGATGAGGAGACTTCCTCCTATTCCCTCTTCTTATGTTGCTAGATGAATTTAGTTCCCTGTATGTATCTTTCAAGAAGGTGGTCCATATTCAAATTTATTATTACTGGTGTGATTTTTATCATATACAAGATGGCTACTTTTCGATGGTATTACCGGGTGTCTTCTATAAAGAAAGCTCGTTCAAAATGACATATTCACGTCCTACTTTTTAGAGACTATTCAAATGGTGTAACCAGATTTTGATAGGTCCCTTCTTTTAATTTTTCAGGTTTTTCATTTTTTCGCGATTTTGAAGATGGTAGAACCTTTGAAAATGGACTCTCCTGTACAAGGCAATACCGCGATTATATGCAACAGTAGCATCAATTATTTACTATTCAAATACATTTCCAAAAAATATTGATATTTATTTGGCTTATCGAAAATTACTGGAACACAAATATTCGATAAAACACTTGACCTTATCTACCTGTTTTCGATCTTTAATTGGAATTACGCGGAATTCGACGTTTTCCATAGAATTTTGTCTTATCATTTGAAGAAACAGCTGATACAATCAGGCGATAATATCGTCCAAAGGAAATTAATAGAGGAGAAAAACTACAGTTTAATTTCAAGATTAATCTATTTCAGCTGACCTACCGTACTTTAGGCAGTTATTTTATAGTTAAATACAAACTGCATTCAAGGTCTGACAAACCGCAAATTTTACAAAACAACTTTTTTATTTTATCAGCTAAATATAAAAAATCACACCGCGCCTGTCCAACTTTAACAACAAACTTCAATAAAACACACACTCGATTCAGTTTGTTTTCGAATGGGGACAAGACTGAAACTCGCGAGTAAACAACAATAGAGAATGGCTGAGAATTTAAGCGCAATTACACGAAATCAACACAAACAAGATAAGAACAATACGGAAATGCTGCAAGTGACGAATCCGGTTGAGAAGTGCAGTGAATGGTTGGACCGTTGTGATTTGAATAGTGTTGAGGAAGATGGTGATTCTGTAGCAAATACGGAGGAGAGTGCTTCAGTGATAACGGAAACAACGGAAAATTCAGCAATGGATAGTGGTTTTGTATTCAGCAATAGTGGCGTCGCGATGTCTAATGAGATTGTTGCAAGTAATATGGTAATTTTAATGTATTTCAATTTATATTGTAGAATCGCTTTGTCTGATTCCACCGGAAATTCCGATAAATTTGTTGCTAAAAAAATCCCCAAAGGTCAATACGCTCTGTTTACAAATTGTTTTTATTTCGATTTTCCTCAATCTTTATCGCTATTTTCTGATAGTGCAAAGTTGCATTTATCATAATGTAATCATCGATAATCTTTTCAAGGATAATAACGAATTGTATTTGGACACATTGACGAATAAAAGCAACAATTACAACAATATCAACATTTACAAATCGAGAAAAGTCCATATAGGCGATGTAAATTATATTTACATCAATCAAACAGTTCAGCAAAATAACAATTTAACAATCAACAACAACAACAATACACAGCCGCGTAAGTTGTTTCCAAATAATTCACCAAATGATGTTGATTTCTTGCAAATTACAGCCAGCCCTCCGATTATAGCACGTCGCAATTGGCTGGCGCAGCCACCAATTTCACCTCCGGAATACCTCCAACAACCTGCCAAATACGTGGTAATAAGTGAGTGTTTTTCCGTTCGAATCGATTGAGCAATAATTATGATCGAATTTCTAGTACATTCGGCAACAGAAGAAGCGTACACACAAGCCGATAATACACTATTAATTCGTTTAATCCAAACATTCCACATCGAGAGTCGTAAATGGAGCGATATTAGTTATAATTTTTTGATAGGTGCCGATGGTTGTGTGTTTGAAGGACGTGGTTTTGGTGCGATCGGTGCTTATGCGTACGGTTACAATAGAATATCAATCGGTATATGTTTTATTGGTTGTTATATACAGAATTTACCACCACAGATAGCATTGGCACGGGCCAAATCGTTAATAGAGTACGGTGTTGAAATCGGTGCGATTGATAAAGATTACCGCATCATCGGCCATTGTCAGTGTTCGAGTACAGAGAGTCCTGGTCGGCGATTATTTGCCGAGATAAAAACGTGGGACCGTTGGGACGATAGTGTGTCAGTTAATAATCCATCACCTTTACTACTAACGTGAAGGTTGAAGTAATATTTTTTTTAATTAAAAACAACAGTTTTATGAGTTATTCGTGGACAATGATAGTAAAAATAAAGCGCTTTTTATTGTATAAAGGTACATTTATTTTTTATTGATTTTTGCAGCTGTGTCCACAATGTTTTTTTTTTACGTTATCGGTATACGATTTTAACAAAACAAAAATACTAAAGTTTAATAATAATAATAATTATGAGGCTACATTTAAGTATTTACATTTAAAAATTAATAACTATTGTCACAATTTTATTTTTGTTGAAATTTTGTGCAAAACTAATTCAACAACAAAATAATAAGCATAAATACTAATTGAGCATCATAAACAATTGCTCGTTATCATAGTTGTAAATTTGTTTAAACAAGAATAGAGAAAAAAACGCACAACCTAAGATAAGAAATTGGAGAGAAAAAGGAATTCAGCCGCCGAATTATTAAAAAAATGGGACTAGAGTACTATAATCCTATCTATAATAACTGATAATAGTAAAAAAAAATATTTACAATATTGCCAATAGTTGTAGATTTAGCAATTGTCTTATAACTCTAACATAATCACAATACAAAGGAAATAAACAAAATTGTAATAATAATAATAATGAAAAGACGATCACAATTTTTGTTTTGTTATCAAAAATTAAAAGTGATGATTTGCAACAAAACTAGAAAAGAAAAATGGATTGCACAAGTATTGAGGACCTGTACAGTTTAATAATTACAATAAACCTATACATTAGCGCCGTTCTGTTGCTAATTTCTACTGCTTCCCCGAAAAAACAAACTTGATTTGAGCCGAACTATATTGTGGCAAAATCGAGTCAATAAATCGTTTACAATTAAGATTTCTTGGCAGATATGCTTTTATACGAACGAACAGAATTCTAATTAATTTTAAAACAACTACAAAACATAATAGAGGGAGATAGAGAGAGAGAGACAGACAGAGAGAAGTTTGTTAATTTTACGTAAAATTCCATTAAATTTTCTACCAATTCACCCTCTTGTCAAGCGCATACACATACACACAAAATTGGAAAGCCGTTCTGCCATATTTTGTCACGTACGTTGGTGATAAATTCAATTTTACGATAGTGTCCCGTGTGTAAAATATCGACTCTATATACTCGCATCTGTATACATCCACCGCCAAAACTACCACCCCATATAATGTTGCTGGATTTGTGCACATATAACGACCGGAAATCTCTTGCAAATAATATTACCAACTGCAAAACTGTTGAAATTTCAATAAAACATATGTACTAGGTATAGACTCTATCGTAAGCAAAAAGAAGGATGCTTTAGTCTAAGCGTTACAAAGACAAATCCCACAGAGGGTCGACCCTCTGTGTTTTTAGCTTTGTAACGCTAAGATCACGTTTTTTTGCTTACGTGATAGAAAGTCTTACTGTTTCATATGTTTTATTGAAATTTCAACAGTTTTGCAGTTGGTAATATTATTTGCAAGAGATTTCCGGTCGTTATATGTGCACAAATCCAGCAACATTATATGGGGTGGTAGTTTTGGCGGTGGATGTATACAGATGCGAGTATATAGAGTCGATATTTTACACACGGGACACTATCGTAAAATTGAATTTATCACCAACGTACGTGACAAAATATGGCAGAACGGCTTTCCAATTTTGTGTGTATGTGTATGCGCTTGAAAGAGGGTGAATTGGTAGAAAATTTAATGGAATTTTACGTAAAATTAACAAACTTCTCTCTGTCTGTCTCTCTCTCTCTATCTCCCTCTATTATGTTTTGTAGTTGTTTTAAAATTAATTAGAATTCTGTTCGTTCGTATAAAAGCATATCTGCCAAGAAATCTTAATTGTAAACGATTTATTGACTCGATTTTGCCACAATATAGTTCGGCTCAAATCAAGTTTTTTTTTTTCGGGGAAACAGTAGAAATTAGCAACAGAACGGCGCTAATGTATAGGTTTATTGTAATTATTAAACTGTACAGGTCCTCAATACTTGTGCAATCCATTTTTCTTTTCTAGTTTTGTTGCAAATCATCACTTTTAATTTTTGATAACAAAACAAAAATTGTGATCGTCTTTTCATTATTATTATTATTATTATTACAATTTTGTTTTTTTCCTTTGTATTGTGATTATGTTAGAGTTATAAGACAATTGCTAAATCTACAACTATTGGCAATATTGTAAATATTTTTTTTTACTATTATCAGTTATTATAGATAGGATTATAGTACTCTAGTCCCATTTTTTTAATAATTCGGCGGCTGAATTCCTTTTTCTCTCCAATTTCTTATCTTAGGTTTTGCGTTTTTTTCTCTATTCTTGTTTAAACAAATTTACAACTATGATAACGAGCAATTGTTTATGATGCTCAATTAGTATTTATGCTTATTATTTTGTTGTTGAATTAGTTTTGCACAAAATTTCAACAAAAAAAAAAATTGTGACAATAGTTATTAATTTTTAAATGTAAATACTTAAATGTAGCCTCATAATTATTATTATTATTAAACTTTAGTATTTTTGTTTTGTTAAAATCGTATACCGATAACGTAAAAAAAAACATTGTGGACACAGCTGCAAAAATCAATAAAAAATAAATGTACCTTTATACAATAAAAAGCGCTTTATTTTTACTATCATTGTCCACGAATAACTCATAAAACTGTTGTTTTTAATTAAAAAAAATATTACTTCAACCTTCACGTTTGTAGTAAAGGTGATGGATTATTAACTGACACACTATCGTCCCAACGGTCCCACGTTTTGATCTCGGCAAATAATCGCCGACCAGGACTCTCTGTACTCGAACACTGACAATGGCCGATGATGCGATAATCTTTATCAATCGCACCGATTTCAACACCGTACTCTATTAACGATTTGGCCCGTGCCAATGCTATCTGTGATGGTAAATTCTGTATATAACAACCAATAAAACATATACCGATTGATATTTTATTGTAACCGTACGCATAAGCACCGATCGCACCAAAACCACGTCCTTCAAACACACAACCATCGGCACCTATCAAAAAATTATAACTAATATCGCTCCATTTACGACTCTCGATGTGGAATGTTTGGATTAAACGAATTAATAGGGTATTATCGGCTTGTGTGTACGCTTCTTCTGTTGCCGAATGTACTAGAAATTCGATCATAATTATTGCTCAATCGATTCGAACGGAAAAACACTCACTTATTACCACGTATTTGGCAGGTTGTTGGAGGTATTCCGGAGGTGAAATTGGTGGCTGCGCCAGCCAATTGCGACGTGCTATAATCGGAGGGCTGGCTGTAATTTGCAAGAAATCAACATCATTTGGTGAATTATTTGGAAACAACTTACGCGGCTGTGTATTGTTGTTGTTGTTGATTGTTAAATTGTTATTTTGCTGAACTGTTTGATTGATGTAAATATAATTTACATCGCCTATATGGACTTTTCTCGATTTGTAAATGTTGATATTGTTGTAATTGTTGCTTTTATTCGTCAGTGTGTCCAAATACAATTCGTTATTATCCTTGAAAAGATTATCGATGATTACATTATGATAAATGCAACTTTGCACTATCAGAAAATAGCGATAAAGATTGAGGAAAATCGAAATAAAAACAATTTGTAAACAGAGCGTATTGACCTTTGGGGGTTTTTTTAGCAACAAATTTATCGGAATTTCCGGTGGAATCAGACAAAGCGATTCTACAGTATAAATTGAAATACATTAAAATTACCATATTACTTGCAACAATCTCATTAGACATCGCGACGCCACTATTGCTGAATACAAAACCACTATCCATTGCTGAATTTTCCGTTGTTTCTGTTATCACTGAAGCACTCTCCTCCGTATTTGCTACAGAATCACCATCTTCTTCAACACTATTCAAATCACAACGGTCCAACCATTCACTGCACTTCTCAACCGGATTCGTCACTTGCAGCATTTCCGTATTGTTCTTATCTTGTTTGTGTTGATTTCGTGTAATTGCGCTTAAATTCTCAGCCATTCTCTATTGTTGTTTACTCACGAGTTTCAGTCTTGTCCCCATTCGAAAACAAACTGAATCGAGTGTGTGTTTTATTGAAGTTTGTTGTTAAAGTTGGACAGGCGCGGTGTGATTTTTTATATTTAGCTGATAAAATAAAAAAGTTGTTTTGTAAAATTTGCGGTTTGTCAGACCTTGAATGCAGTTTGTATTTAACTATAAAATAACTGCCTAAAGTACGGTAGGTCAGCTGAAATAGATTAATCTTGAAATTAAACTGTAGTTTTTCTCCTCTATTAATTTCCTTTGGACGATATTATCGCCTGATTGTATCAGCTGTTTCCTCATAAGACAGAATTCTATGGAAAACGTCGAATTCCGCGTAATTCCAATTAAAGATCGAAAACAGGTAGATAAGGTCAAGTGTTTTATCGAATATTTGTGTTCCAGTAATTTTCGATAAGCCAAATAAATATCAATATTTTTTGGAAATGTATTTGAATAGTAAATAATTGATGCTACTGTTGCATATAATCGCGGTATTGCCTTGTACAGGAGAGTCCATTTTCAAAGGTTCTACCATCTTCAAAATCGCGAAAAAATGAAAAACCTGAAAAATTAAAAGAAGGGACCTATCAAAATCTGGTTACACCATTTGAATAGTCTCTAAAAAGTAGGACGTGAATATGTCATTTTGAACGAGCTTTCTTTATAGAAGACACCCGGTAATACCATCGAAAAGTAGCCATCTTGTATATGATAAAAATCACACCAGTAATAATAAATTTGAATATGGACCACCTTCTTGAAAGATACATATAGGGAACGAAATTTATCTCGCAACATAAGAAGAAGGAGTGGGAGGCAGTCTCCTCCAATTGTGTTTTATGTTTATTATTTAGACACTTCCCACTGTTGTTAAGATACGCATACTTAGTTAAGGTTAATAGTTGCTTTAAATACGTGTTGAATTAACTGACAAAGCAAGAAATATCAACAAACATGTGTTGTCTTTGTCGTACTCCTAATAAGTTTCGAATAATTGTCCTTAGACTCTTGGACACATCTCATTCTGTAATGAGTTAGACAAGAACGCACTATATTGTCATATTCTTTTCAAAGTTACAATTAATAGTCTGTTCTGACATCATAACAGGAGGTGATAGGGTCAAATCCTTGGCGCTACAATTCACTTTTTTCTCTATTATGATAGGATAATAATTCAAAGTTCCATTTTTCATTTAAATAACATGGGAAAAACATTTTCTTGTATTTTGTAATTTTATTGCTCACGTTGGCAATACTTCGAAATGACTGAAATATATTCTGATGGAAAATTCAACACTCTACAAAAAAGGTCTCTTGCAATGTTTTGATATATTTACTCCTTCAAAAGTTATTCCAGGTTAAAGTTGGATTAATGGTTAATTTGTATGTTTTCCGGTTTTTTCGACACAACCATCAACTTTCTGGAAAATTCTGTATGACTTTTTTTATAGAGCATTTTATTCTGCATAACTTACCTTTATAAAAGTTTTTGGTATTTACTACAAGTCATGTTATTTTACTTATAGTATTGAATGGTTATCAATGCGAAAATATTACTGTTTCAAAAAATTTTCAGTTCATTGCAAAAACTTACGACCTGTAGAAAAAATCAAAAACTTTTATAGAGATAAATTATAGAGAATAAAATCCTCCTCAAAAAATGTTCTACAAAATTTTCCCATGCAGTTGATGGTTGTGTCAAAAAACTGGAAAACTGTAAAAATTTACCATTAATCCAACTTTAACGTTGAGTAACTTTTGGAGGACTAAATCTATCAAAAAATTGTAAGACGTTTTTTTGTAGAGAGTTAAATTTCCCATAAGAATATATTTCAGTCATTTGCAAGAGAATGTTTTTCCCCATGTTATTTAAATGGAAAATGGAAATTTGCTATGCGGCACCTCTTAATATTGAGCTCAGACTTTCACGGCATTTTTTTCCCTCATTTCCAACAACATTTTCGATATAATTAAGAAGAAAAAAATTAATAGCTCTTTTTTGAATCAGTCTACTGTTTATACAGGATGAGCCATCTAATCTGTAAAAGTTGTAGAGCAAGTTTATGTTATTTGTGGACAAATCTGGAAGAGACTTCAAGAATCTGAAGTAAACACAGTTTATTTTTGTATTAGTTTACAGAAGGCTGCACAAACGGCACAAATATCACAGTAATATTAAAAAGTGGCCACTATACGTTACGTCTAAGCTTATACAAAGGGTTGAATATAAGAAGAAAATTCTTTTACATTCATTTCCAACAGTCTTGAGGTGTAATCTTGAGCGAAAATTTTTCAGCAAACTTATTTCTTTTTCTCGTAACACGTTAAAATTCAATGACAGGCCCAATTTGCATCGATTTTGTCGTCCTCCATTGCTTATTAACAGAACTGAATGGAATTTATCTCAATTATAGTCGTTAATATGTTTGATGTCGGTATGAATTGATTTTTTCAGGATTCACATCCATTTTCTAGAAAAATGCAAGACATGTTGATTGCTTTCCGGAATACTGGCCTCAGAAGCCAAATTAATTTAGGTAAACGAAAAAACTACAAGGTAAGCCGTAGTCGGCATCTTAGCTAAGATAATAACCCTTGATCCCTTGGATACATAAATTCATTATGTATTGCGAATGTGGGGACGTTTACATCGATAAGAGCAAATGTCCTTTGGACTAATGAAAGAAGACACTTTGAAATCAGGTATTGTGATGCATGCATGGGAGAACCACCATCAAATGCAACGGAGGGCTGCAAAATTGATCTATATGGAGCGACACCACATGAAGAGGCAGTTTATTGGAGCTGCAATTATGAAGAACAACGACCGAACATTCAACAATCCGAGCGTGGAGATCACAAACTTATGGCAATCTCTGTTAGTCCAGATTGAAGAATTCAGTGTACTATTCATTCATCACTGCACTTCAGCAGTATAAAAACCTGAAGATTTATTAATCTAAACTAAGAGACACTTGACATTTGTTTGAAAAATGTCACATTCAACATAACCCAACTCTGGTACACAATGTGACAGTGACAGTTGTTAAAAATCCCCAAAAATTAACTCGCTAAAATTTTCCAAAATTTTAGAAATCTTCAAATAATCCCGATTAATTCTCGAAAATTAATCGACAAACACATGATAATTTAGAATTTTAATTGAAATAATTACCAGTTTTCAGGAATTATATGCTATAATCTAGGGGAAATTAGCGCGATTATGTTGGCGACACGTTTTATTTGTATTTATATGGCCTATGAATCATGACAAATGCATTAATCTGGAAATTTTAATTTCCCATACATAAACACTACGTTGTCTTTTTTTTGTTTTAAATAAAATTTGTTTATTTCCACAAAACAATGGACGATAAGTACGTGCCCCGTGACCCGCCGCCACCGTATTCGGAATACGTACCGAATCCAACAGGTAAATTGTGGAATTGCTGAAAATTAGCATAAACACGATTCCATTCGCAGGTAATCAGCAACCACCGAGTGCCCCATTTGCCCAACCATACACGACGTACGGTACAACTGGATATTCAACCACGATCATCTGTTCGGAACCAGAGGTGATCATTGTCGGTGGTTGTCCAGCTTGTCGAATCGGTGTTTTAGAGGATGATTACACCTGTCCAGGTCTACTGTGTGCTATTCTGTTCTTTCCACTGGGTATACTGTGTTGTTTGTTGTTGAAAGAGAAACGCTGCCAGAATTGTGGGGCCAGTTTTGGTTGAATTTTTAATTATTAAGAGGAATATATAAATGTTTTATCTATTTACATATATTGTTGGATAGTCATTTTATTTTTTAGGTTATTGTTAATAAATAAAAGCATATACAAGGTATATAAGACAATTTATTGATTTTTTTTTTTTGTTAAATTGATCACAAATTAAAACAAAATCCGCATAGAACGAGAATTGAGAGAAATCTAAAGGCACAATTTAAATCAGAAATAAGACATTCTATAGAACTGTTAAGGATTCGAAAACAAACAAACAAAATACACCAAAATTCTTATTGTTGTTTTAACAATTGACACACGGTAATTCTCTAAATACATCAAAACCTCCCAAATACATATTATCTTGCTATGATGGTAACAATAATAATAATAACAAACATATTAAAGTTGTTCAACGAAAATGATTTCGAGCGCCGATTCGTTTTTTTTTTGCTTTTTTTTTCAATTACGTTATTACTATGATTTATTCAATTATTTAACAACTAAAAAACAACGGATTAATAATTAATATGATGAACTCGAGCAAATCGGTATTTTGATGGTATGCGCTACTACGACATTAGAAGCCGTGAACTTTCAATTGATCCGGTTTCGCTAGACCCGCTTTTGTTAGCCACTGACAGATGTTCTCACGTTGGTCACCTTGCAATTGTAGTACTTCACCGTATTCAGGATGCTCTATCACAGTGCCATTGCAGGCAAACTCCTAAATAATACATGATTTTTAGAAAATAAACGAAACATTAAAATTAGATGCGAACCTTTTTACATGCTCGTACAATTTTCTTCAAGTCATAATCAGATGAGAGTCCTTGGACTGTAGTTAAAGTTTTACGACCATTTCGTTGTTGGATTCTTATATGGACGAGTCCGTCTTGAACATCGTCATCGGCACCCTTACTTGCATCAGCAAAGGGGTCTACAAAAACAAAACAGAAAAAAAACAGATAAATCAAGCATGTCGTGAAACTACTAGAACACCGCCATGATACCCATCACGCCAACTATGATCTTTTTATAAATCGTATCAATTTAATAAAATTTACAAATTTTTGAGATTTTTCTTAACAAAATAAATAATTAAAAATAACGCGAATTTCATTTTTTTCCGATATTTTAAATAACGAAGACGCCATTTTGTCTTCCAACGTAATTCTAAGAAATTCAAGATTCACTTACCAAATGTATTAAGATTCTGGATGGACATACGACAATCAAACGAATATACTGTGAAATAAAAATATCTGCAAACTGCACTAATTGAAAATTTTAATATTTTCCAATAGTTCAATTATTAAAATGTTTTATTATATTTCGAAAAAAATCAACGCCAACAGATCCACACAGACACTGGTCTCGATACAAAATGACGATGATGACTGTCATTTGATGACTCACCGATCTGTCATTTTGTGCGGCGGAAATACCCGAACTTGATACGAATCAACCAGTGGCGTACGCATTAAACATTCAACAAAACTATTATTTATAATTTATTTACAAATATAATGGAGGACTTATCGCAATTAGTGTGTTAATTCAATACTAGATAGAATCTTTCAGAAAGTTTAATTGGCAATCAAATTTATTTCAAGAAAGTTAATAAGAAGCGCAATTTGTGAACCTACAACAGCGCCACCTTTCGGCAAGTTATGACGTTAATTTTCAAAATTGATAAAAAAGCGGAAGTCAGTTTTTTGTTGATCAAAAGTTTTTCTTGATTAATAAAATTTGTGAGGCAAAGATTTTAACGGATTTTAAAGGGAAAAAGTTTAAACATTTCAGTATTTGTTGGTTCTTAGAATCGAGAATGGCTGAAAATACAAATTCGGGTTACGCTGATTCGATACTACAACAAATTGAAAGTGGTTTAATATTAGTAGGTGAGATAATAATCGTTTTTTATTTGTAGTCACGTTTTAAAGCTCCTAAAGTTACTCACAAGGACTTTTTTGCGCTTTTGATAAGTTGTTTCTTCTTAGCGGCCCTTAAGCCGTTTTAAGGGGTAAGAAAAGGACCCTCATAGATTCGTCAAAATCCGGGCAGTTATGTAGTTTTGCATATAAGAAGTAATCAGTACCAAACCAATTTTACTTTATTCGTGACTTCAAATAATGAAAATACACACTTTCAGATACCGCCTACCCCTGTTATAAGGGGATATAAACCATGCCTTGAAAGAATTTGATCCTCCATAAAAAATATTGCATTACCAGATTTTAATAAGAACAACGCCGGTCATTAGAGCAAAGAAAAATAAAGTTTACCTGTTTTTGGATTTTCGAAAACAGTTTTAAGGGGTGAAAATAGTGATTTACTGTACACGGTGGTAAAGTCATAGATAAAGGGACTTTACCACCGTACAACGCTTTGGTATCTGCAACCAGTAATACGTCATTTTGATTTCAAATTTTTTCTTTCCAGATCCTGAATCGAATCATGTTCGAATAAGGTATCTAACTCCGGACAGTAGACAGGCAAAAAGAAGGGTCCCTCCCAATACAAATCAAATTGTTAAAAGATTGATTAGGGAGAATATCGTCATTCCTCAAAACAAAATCGAACAGGAACAGGAGAGAGAGGCGATGAAACAGGATGAGATCAGTGTGCAATACGATTTTGTCCGTGACATTCTACCAAAGGCTGATCCGAAATTTATTGAATCATTATGTCATCAATTTAAGGATAATTTTGAGGAATTATCGATAAAAATTGATGATTTGTTAAAAAATCGCAATTATCCAACTGTAGATGAATCAACAAAAACTGAAGAATTATCAGTGGAAAACAAACAGTATACAATTAATTTCAATATAGAGAATTTCTTAAATGTCATACCGAATCCGGGGGATTATTTTGAAAAAATGCATTATACAGTTGATCGGAATGTTGTGATTTTCTTAGAAGCTCTACTCTGCTGTATCTGTCCATCATTAGAATTTGAAACGATACGTACAATATTAAAAGAAAATCACTACAATTTCCTTAAGTCATTTGAAATCATTGAGACACAGGCAGATATTTTATGTTTAGATGTTAGTGTAGTTGATCTTTTATATCCGGGTAAAAATTTACCACTGTTACAACAGGTAATCGATTGATTAATTCGTTTTTAATTATTAAAATTATATCTTTTCTAGATTGCTTATTGTTTTCATAGAGAAGAAATTGATAGTTTTATAAGAACGAGAGATGATGAATTAAATAGGGAAATTGCACATGCCTTGGCAACAAATAGTATGAATACGTGTCAGTGTTGTTTTTCTGATGATATCCTACCAAGATTAACCCATTTCTGTGACAATGGTTGTATATTTTGTCGAGATTGTATCGTGAGCAGTACAGAAGTGGCATTTGGGGAAGGCAAATTAGACTTTCCATGTTTAGCCGGTTGTACAGGTTGTATCACCTTGCAAACATTACAGGTGATTGTAAGAATATAAAGCTGTCTATAATGTATGTAATCAGTTGAAAAGTATAACCAGTTGCTTACCAATACCCAATTTATTGTAACCCATTCAAATGTAAATTATTGTAAAAACATTGTGGAATTCTTACTAATGTCTTTAGGATGAAAGGAAGGCATATTTAAAACTATGTTCTTGTTGCAAATTGTATGCAAAATTATCAAAATTGTTGCAGTTTGCTTTACCAACGAAATTATTCACTAAAATTGCCCAGAAGAAAGCCATCGCTGATGTGTCTGCAGCTGGAATCGATGGCTTAGAAATGTGTCCATTTTGTGATTTCGCTATAATACCATCGGAAAATGATAAGATCTTTAAATGTTTAAATCTTGAATGTATGAAGGAATCGTGTCGTTCATGTAAGGAATTATCTCATCTACCATTGAAATGTAATGAAGTTGAGCGAGATGAAGAGACTCGGGCTAGAACTTTTATTGAGAATCAAATGACTGAAGCACTATTAAGGTTTAATTACCTTATTTAATAGAGAATGATTTTTTCTTAATTGAATTTTTTTCCCCAATTTTAGGCAATGTTACAGGTGCAAAGCGAGATTTTTTAAAAGTGAAGGTTGCAACATGATGACATGTGTGTGTGGTGCAAGAATGTGTTATCTTTGCAGACAACCGATCAAAGATTATGATCATTTCTTCGATATTTTAAGAACGAAAGTATCGAAAAAGAAATGCCCTTTATATAGTGATATGACAAAGTTACATGCAACCGAAATTTTAAATGTTGCTAAACGAGCCAGACGACAGGTCGGTGATAAACTGAAAAAGTGTCAACATTTTGTAAACTAATTTCAGATGCAATTAAATTAATTAGATATAAAACCAGTATTTAATTACCTAGAATTAATCTTTTAGAAAAGAACTAAGAAAAAAATTGGTTACAGTTACTAGATATATACCGGTAAACTAATTCAACTAGTTACATAAGAAGAAGAGTGGAAGGAAGTCTCCTCCTATTCACGGCATACGAATGTTCAAGTATTACA